>JARKHS020014136.1:0-264576 GCA_030143305.2 Amblyomma americanum | reverse complement strand
CGGAGAGTTGAGCTAGTTGGTGCAAGATTCTTAAACGCAGCGCAACGGACAAAGGACATGCGAGTAGATGGATAGCGCTGACTTTCCCGTCTACTCCTTGCATGCACCCTCTTTGCATGTCATTGTTCAATGATGCATCACCGTTGTACAATCAAAGAGAAAAATTAACGAGATAATTAAAAGAAGCTTACCTTACTCAAAACAATTCTGACACGTGCGCAAGCATCCCTTCGGTTATCATTAATTCCCGCGAAATCGCATACCTTGACGAAGCTGGTTGGTGTGAATGTTTTTATCTGGGAACATGCGCACTTGGATGTCGGAACATTTTTTGTACATATATGTGTTAGTACAATAAATCAAGTAGTTGATATTCAGCGCTTTCCTGTCTAATCGCTGGTTCGTTGTTCGTTGCGCTGTGTTTCATAATTAACATGCAGCTCGCTACTCAGTGCGATTGTTTGCAGGGGTTGAATGGTATTCCTAATCAAAACGTTCCGCACTCTGATCCAGTCAGAACAAGATGTTTAATGTGCATGTCGTTTGTCGCTGGTAATTACAAATTTCCAGCTGCTCGTTGGTGAGCAGTCGGGTCGGTTCGCACAGACATCAATTTCAGATAACCTTCCACAAAGCCTCTTCAGCCGATTCCATAGAGATTGCAAGCGGGTAAACATAAATAAGGTCGTAAAAAAAAATCAAATCGCCCTCGAAATTGCCTAAAAGTATCCACGATATACGGGCGTACTTTACCAGTATCACTTTCTACTACGCACATTTTTCAGTATTGAAAACAAAAAAAATAATGATAACATTGGATGCTCCCGCACCAAAGTCTCAAACAATCTGCAGGACGCGCTTCTTCCAGGTAGCATTTCGGGAATGTTTTGCGCTGGCGCGATGCCATGCGTGCGGTAATCTAGTTCGACTAATCCCCCGAGTCCCCTCGTCTACACGTAATTTCCGGTCACCCTCGGCTGGCGTTCTTTGCTGCTGCTTCCGCGATCAAGCAAGCTAATCACCACGCGTGGACACAGTCGATAACACGCTTCCAAATACACAGTCGTCTATCCTTCATATTTGCATTCGAAGTTCGACGATAAGAACATACAATGAGATCTGACCCGCATGGCGCACGGGTTTAAGAGCCGGTTAAGCAGCGGCATGCGAGCGATTCATTGAGCTTTACAGGAGCAAATATCCCGGGGAAAAAAAACAATGACAAGACATAATCAATCTCGCGCGCCAGCTGACGAAATATGGTTGCTGCAGGATTCCCAATCGTTTTTAGCGGAAATATCAGAGTTCACGCTGCCAGTAGTCTGTCTGCAAACAAAGGGCTTAAGATCAGACACGATGTTCACTACGGAGGTATACAGAAAAGTGAAGCGTTGTTTTCAACAGCACGGCAGGAAAAAGCAAAAAAAAATATGTATTTTCATCAGACTGTTTTTGAAACACTGTTCACGAGTTTCTTCCTTTTCAGCTCATTCCAGGCTATATTTAAAAAGCTCACCGATTCGCTTTTGATGTGCGTACATTCCACGCATAAAATCACTTAAGCCTCTCATTCCCGTTGTTGCATATTTCATTCGGCTTACAGCGATGCTTGCTTCCAAGTGTTGGACACACAATCGAAATGCGAGGCGAAGGCTACTCTTTTCATTTTTGTTGGAAGCATTGATAGAAACTGCGATGATAGAAACACACCATATTCATCACCGATTCAGTGCAGAGCCCGCTATTTTTAGCTCATTCCCCCACGCTTGCACGAAGCACAAGCAGGCGTCACCGATTCGCTTTTGATGTGCTTACATTCCACGCATAAAATCACTTAAGCCTCTCATTCCCGTTGTTGCATATTTCATTCGGCTTACAGCGATGCTTGCTTCCAAGTGTTGGACACACAATCGAAATGCGAGGCGAAGGCTACTCTTTTCATTTTTGTTGGAAGCATTGATAGAAACTGCGATGATAGAAACACACCATATTCATCACCGATTCAGTGCAGAGCCCGCTATTTTTAGCTCATTCCCCCACGCTTGCACGAAGCACAAGCAGGCGTCGTCGGCGTTAGTGTGCTGAGTGCAAGCGCGATTTCTAAACGAAGGAAACGATGGAAGCAGCTTGCACCTGCTCTTCTGACATGTTCTGTACACACCTGCAAAGTTGCCAGATGCCTGACTCTATAACAGTGCAGGCTGTGCCGTCTGTAGTTTACGATGTCCCGATTCTGAATTATGCTGCAGTTATGTTCGGTGAACAGTCTACCGCGGTTCCGTATCGATCGGGTATAGGGAAACAAATCTGATCAATTAAAGCATGGAAGATCAGTACGCCATCCGAACATCAGCTATTAATTTCTTCCACAGTGTCCTCTATAAAACTTTTATAAATCGGTACTCTTATAAATCAATTCAGCTCAGTGGAAGAGGGGTGCAATGGAGCTGGGAAGCTACAGAAAGTATAATATTGCACACCAAGAATTTCGCATGAGGGACGAGGATCTCTACAACGTTTCCAGCTATCGTTCGTTCATTTTTTTCTTTTTGTAGAGCCCGTCAATACGGTATAATGGAAGCCTAAGGATGCTTACACAGAGTCAGTTCGTCGAACAAATCTTCACATAGCAAAAATTCAGACGAGCGAGTGGCCGCTGGTCCGCAACTTCGTACTTGACCCCATGTGCTCCGGCGAAGGCAAACTAGAAAGATGACGGTTCCAGCCCATTACTACGCAATCTCGAGGCGACATCTCTATGTAACAGTGGCGTCGGTGAACCGTATACAAAAGCAGTGCAAAGGAGAGAGAGAGAGCCCCTTCCCGAAAGATTCGGAATAGAAATTGCCACGGCCGTCCCGAGTGGTTCTTGCGTTGACCCTTTAGCGTCATCCCCGCCGCGTTTTGTCACCCGCCGCTTAACGAAAATTTTTGTTCGTTGAAAGCTTTCGCTTATTTCTGAGAAGGCACGCTTTTTCCCTTTGGAGCGACGATTCCAAAAAAAAACAGTTTTCACAGTCACTCTTGCTTAAAGTACAGAAATTCAACCTTGTAGATTGTAACACTAAATTTGAAAGAAGGCGACGTTTCAAGTGTTGTCGTTTCAATTACTACCGCCTTCAAGGTTCGAATAGGGCATGGGTTGGGCGTGTGATGCCAAGAGAAGATCGCCAATGGTCGTTAAGGGATTGGATTGGATTCCAAGAGGAAGCAAGCGTACAGGGTTATCCAAGAGCCAGGCAGGCGGATGTGATTAGAAAGTTTTCGGGGACAGGGTGACCGTAGTTGTAGCAGACAGGGCTAATTGGAGGGATATGGGAGAGGTCTTCATCCTGCAGTGGACGCAGTAATACTGACGGTGGTGGTGATGTTTATGATGAAAGGCTCGAAGATGAGTACTTGTAGGTGATTCGTTCCCATCTTCAGAGACACACGTTCAAGCGCGGCTTTCTGAGTTCTGTATTTACTGCAGGACATCGACTTTGCGCACAGAGGTTTCCATGCAGGGCCATAGCTTGTTACATCTTATTGGCTCCAGTAAAGAAGACTGAAAGAAAAAATTGGCGGTGATCTTGGAGAGAATCTCTGAATTGAAGCGAACTGTCCGCCTTTAGAACAAGCGTGACAACACGCCCAACGAGGCTCAGACTAAACGTGAGATAATCCCTTTTCACGCCATAGCGAAGCAAAGCCATGGTCTCCAATGTTTCTGCGATTGCCTGAGCAGAGCTGCTCGCACAACTCGGCAGCTTGCAACACAGGGACTCAAGCATCAGCCTGTACTCGGCGTCTACAAGGCCTCGAAGACCGTGAAAGGGGGCCGCTGACCGATAATCACACGCACCGGATATAACGGATACCAAACGCCGTGCATCCCATGCACTTTATGCGGAGCTTTGTGCACGCTGTTCACTTTATCAGAAGCGCAGTGCACTTTATCTGGAGAGCAGCCATAAGCGCCACATGAGCGCGGTGGAAAGGTCAATACTCACTACAGGCGGCAGCGGTGGAGGCAGCAGCGCAGCTCCGTTCCACAAGGCGAGCGCAGCTTCATTGATTTCTGAAGGGTGGCCCTTCGGAGAAGTAGGAGACGGCGCGGGAGCTTGTTAGGGCCCTCCTGGACAAACCAGAAGGCTGGCTGACCCGGGGACTTGTCCTCCGAAGCCGGCCTGCCGTGGGGAGGGTGGAAGGGGGGGGCCTTTCCCGCTATCTGGCTCTGCCTCTTCTGCTGTTGTCCTCTGCAAGGAGGAGCAAAACCGGATGCCCCTCAGAAAAAGACAGCCGACCCTTTTCAGCATCTGCTTTGACTGTTTTCTTCTTTTCGGTTGTTCTGGTGCGCACTGGGCCAGTTCGTCTGCCGGTCGTACCGCATAGCATCGGGCTTATGCAGGACGCCAAGAAGCACGGAGCGAAAAGCATGAGTTTTGTGTGCACCTGCCACCAGCCTTTAGCCTAACTTTTTTATCTCCTATTCCTAAAACTTGCATTCCTAAAAGCAAGTTGGCTACGGTACGCAGTACTACTCATCAAAAAAAAAAAATTACTGTTTTGAGGCAGAGACAGCGATAGGGCTGACTCACAAAGAGAGATTTATTCGCATCACAGAAGAAAAAATTGTAATTTCCTAATGAAATTTAAAAATTTGGTTGCCTGCACTAGTAGCCTCCGTGACTAACTGCCAGGAAATGCACTCGACTACCCACAAACTCTTTCTTTCTTTCTGTCTTTCTTTCCTTCTTTCTTTCTTTCTTTCTTTCTTTCTTTCTTTCTTTCTTACTTTCTTTCTTTCTTTCTCCCTTTCTTTCTTTCCTTCTTTCTTACCTTCTTCCTTTCTTTCTTCCTTTCTTTCTTTCTTTCTATAGCTCATGCTTTTTGGCCTAATAACGCCATTTGAAGGACGTTATATTCTAGACGCTGTAATAGAAAACCGCGCGACTTTCAAATATTTGCAATGACCGCACACAAAATTCCAGTGTGAAGGTGCGAAAACAAACTTTACTGCAAAAAATATATTATTTTTATCTTTGCGATATGACCCGTTGCGGAATCATTTGTCCTCCAAAACCACAGAGCGCTTTTTTTTTCACTCCAACGCATTCCAGAAATGACTGCAAGGGCTCTGGATTAAATATTTCAGTTTTCTCTTCCTGCAACTGCTTTTCTCTATGTTTGCTAAGCATGTGTTATGCAATGTAATCAATTTTTTTTTCCTTTTCGCCGCACGTTCTACACACTGCAATCTCCCACTGTATGCGCATACATAACTTGCGTTACGTGTAGTAAGAGCATTTGTCCCTAATGATTCCCCAGCCGCGACACGCTCGTTCGACACAGCTCGCCACGACCCAAACTGCAAATGAGTCACGGCTTGCATTCATGCTGCCGGAGGCTATAAAAAAAAAGAAAAAGACATGAGGAGGAAACAAAGAACAAAAAGTGAGAATATCTCCGCTAAAATAACTTATCTCGCTTCTCTCCTCGCATTGCAGACTTAGCATTGCAAAGCAGAAGCAGGCCCATGGCGGCTTTCAAGACCAAGAACATATTGAGAAATTCTCGAAACTTTTTTTACGCGTCGAAGAGCACGCGAAACCCCATGCATTATTACGCTGCTCTCGTACTCTGCTAGTGGCGCCATTCCTCTGGCTCCCTGTTCGCTCTCGAGCAAAAAAAAAAAGACAAGAACTCCTGCGACACATGTGTAGTAGACATTCTGGACAAAGAAAACAAATAGTAAGACAGAAACCGAAAAACTCTTTGATACGCCTGTACACTCGTGGCAATATTTATATTCCTTGCTTTCGTTATACTTTTTTTCCGACTGTTGTTTCTTCCCCTTACAGAGTGTGCATAAAATGTGCCCTTCTCAAAAGCAGCAAGATAAGATGCTAACCTGCTCGTGCATAGCATACTCGTAGGAGCGCCACATAGTGGTGAGGATTGAAACCAGTTTTCGCGAGAATGGCCCTGTTCACGGACAAAAAGGGGAAAAAAGCATGCCAAAAGCGAAGACCGAGCTTCAGAGGAGGTGTAGAGGAGAGTGTACATCATTGGAGATGTCCCCAATAGGAACAACCTTCACAAGCGCTAACAGCTTCAGACTTGTAGCGTTACGCTTGCTTTTGAATCCTTTAGCAAAAATTTGAATCCGTGGATATGTGAGGTGATGGTGAAGGAAGCCCTTGATTTTGCGATGATTGTAGCAGCGTAATTCTGCATCTCTGCCGTCCTCGTCTAAACGCGAATGCGGTGCAGCAGAGGAAGTGAGACAGGGAAAAGAAAGGCAGATGCGACGGCCTAGTGTGATGCAGAGAGGAAGTGACGAGTACGGAGGACGAAAGGAAATGCTTGCTCTGCGAGTGTTACAATGCCCCAGGCATTGCCCCAACTAAAGACTATGTGCGCAAATTAGTTTTATTGCGAAAGCAATACTACGCCAGGTCTAACCGCCCATCGCGTATGCCGTGCTCCCCCCAGAGCCGGCGCTGCGCTTGGCGGGTGGTGTGACGTCAGCTCTATCCGTTGCTATGACGACGCGTGACGTCAGCTTGCTCCTCGCCGCAGCCAGAAGGGAGCCGCTCGTCGCGTGTGCCGTGGCCCCCGAGCCGGCGCCGCGCCTAGCAGGTGGTCCCTACATTCATATGACGACCTCCTCGCCTTGCGCTCGCTCCGTGGCGGCTTCACTGGGATATATAGCAGTGCGCTACGCGTTGGTTGATCAGTCTCGCCATGGAAGTTACCAACGAAGAGCCTATATCTGAATTTAGTTGCTCTACTGCTTCGGAACAGTTAAATTCTAAGGCGGAAGCTAACCAAGCTTTCCCAATTCAACCAGGCTTAACCAGAACTAAACAGCCAATTTTTTTGTTAAAGCTTGCTCACACAGTGCAGTTTTCGCTGAGCTGCTTATTGCGAGAATCGATCACCCAATAACTGTGGACTGGGAGGTGGCGCTGTCCAGCTCACAGCCGAAAGACCAGCTTTGCCGGTGAACCGGGCAAGAGCGGAGGCAAACGTCAGTGGGCTCCTGGAATGAGGGCCCACCCAACTAACCACACACCCATATCGTTATATCTTGAAAGCACTACATTGAGCGTATAACAGCAAAATTATTAAAGCCGCCGGCAATAAAGCTGCAGTAAGTGCCTCCAGCGTGGCCAGGTAGTAGTGAACAGTATTTCACTTTGATTGTATTTAGATAGCCTTGTGCAACAAAGGGAAACGTTGTGTGGTGAGACCTACAAGAACCGCACTTGCAATAATTATGTACGCATTCATAGCACGGCTCCATATATGGCTGAAAACTTAAAAAGTCACATCTAGTTCGGCTTTTGACGGAACGTTTCGCTTGGCGTTTCATTTAAATAGAACTATCTGCCTTAGAACAAAAGCGCAAAACCTTGATTGTGCGAACCAACTCTTCGTAGGGTTGCTTCGAGAGTAAGAGAGAAGCTGCTTAAGCAGAAAGAAGACTCAAAACCCCTCTGCATAAAACAGGTGGTAAGATCCAAGATAAAACCAAAAACAAGGAGCACTCAAAGCCGCGACTCCCAGAGAGGAGCACAAGTAGATAAAAGCAAACACAGCAATACACGCCCCTAATACCCTGATCTGCGCGACCAGGACCGTTAGTACCGTGGGCTGTCACAAAGAGAGACCAGGTACGAAACAAATAGATAGGAATAACAGCCGAAAGCAGCGCGCGCTACCAGGACAGGGCGGAAGCGCATGCAGACACCGTACGACGATCAGCATGTATTACGCCACGTGGGACGTGCGCGCTCAAGGGCGCTCATGCAATATGCATACAACCCGCGGGGGTCGAGAGGTGAAAAGAAAAATTCGATGCTGAGGTGAGCGCAGTGATGTGAGCGGGGCTCTCGGGGACGTGGCGGCAGCTCTGATCGCGTCGCAGTCGACGAATAAGGAAACAAGACAACGGCCGTTCCCCTCTGCCATCCCTCTCTCTCTCTCTCTCTCTCTTTGAGAGCACACAGCGAACCCCTTCTGCCGCCGCTCTCCGGCCTTTAAGTCATCTCAGAACAAGAACCACTCGAGATGCCTGCGTGAGGAGGGAGGCGACCCCTAAGGCTCTACAAGTCGCATCGGCAGGCGCATCAGTCAATCGGTTCTCCTTTGCTGCCGCTGTGGGGAGAGGGCTAATAATTCACGGCGGCATCTCAGAGAACAATAAAAGCGGACCGTCCCGGAAATTACCGAAGGCGTCAGTCGTCGAGCTGTGACAGCAGTATGTCTGCGTCCCTAGAAGCCGGTCACATGAGACATATTGCTGTTGGCTTTTTAATCAAACACGCGGAACAATTACGTTAAACTTTTATTTGCTTATTGGCTGTGTTCGCGTCACAAGAGTAGATAACTGTCATTAACTCTTATTATTTCTTCTTTCTTTTTGTATCTGCATAAAATGCAACCAGGGCATTGAAATAAGCGCTTGCGGCATAAACAATATTCTATTCTAGTGTAAGCGGATAGAAAGAAAAATAAGACACACACACTATCTGATCACCTTAGATATCGTCCACCAGTTATAAAGGCGTTGTAACCACATGGGGTACTGGTCACTAAAAAAGGCGCTGAGAAACTTTATCTATACGAAACAGAAAACAGTCGAAGGGCGCCGAAATGCTGTGTGCTCGGCTGCAATGTTAAACTTGTCTGGCTGATGGGGAAAAGAGATTAAATGAGCTTATGAACTAGCAGTGCTGTCGCATTTTTGTTTAAACTAAGTAAACAAAAAAAAAACCTTCTGACTTGACGAAGCGAAAACAAACTTCTGTTTGGAAATCATTCTTATAGTAATCAAATTAGGCTCCCCGAAACTTTGCCGATCTCGGTGCCTCAAGGCTTCTGCCGCTAAAGGAAAAAGAACCTGTCCATTCCATCTTCCTGCGCCCATTAATCTCGGCATAATCTAGATGAACTAAGAACCTGCATCCAGTGCACTTCCTGCCGTCACAGTGAATTCATTTTTTATTGAAGATCGCAAAATGATGTACGTTTTCTGAGAATTTAGCAACATTTTGTTTTTGCTTTGATTATTCTATGATTTTATTTTTTTATCTAACTTGTATGTATGCTACAACTGTAGGCAGCATGTTAAGCAATTTAGCAATGAAACAGTACGAGCAAGTACGTTTGTGTTTGTGCCTATAGATAGAAATTAGTAACTTAGCAGGCAACGTGCAGTACATTCTAGAGTATAGATAAGTTTATTTTCTCAATATTTACTGCTTAAAATCAATATTATACCTTTTATACTGCTTAAAATCAACTATATACATTTTACCAAAGCACCAATACAGTGGTGCTCACGCACAATACCAATGCGCACCTAATTAAGAGGGCATAGATGGCACGCTTCGTGAAACTTTGCCTCATAAACGCGTCAGATGAATTTTTGCTCTTATTTGTATAATTTAAAGAAAAACTTCGCTTTACAATGCCAAATTTCTAATATTATAATGTATTCTGTGAGGCGGAGGTTGCTTCCAACTGACCATTGTCGCAACATGGATTTTTAAGGAAAAGTTCTGGCATGAGC
This sequence comes from Amblyomma americanum, assembly GCA_030143305.2. Lineage (NCBI taxonomy): Eukaryota > Metazoa > Arthropoda > Arachnida > Ixodida > Ixodidae > Amblyomma > Amblyomma americanum. The sequence continues at coordinate 255,014 of JARKHS020014136.1, read as the reverse complement.
TTACAAATACAACTCATATACTGCAGTGCACTTCTGAAGGTAAGGCCTCCAGCCCTATTCGCGAAAGTTGTCTCGCGCAATCCTCAAACGCTGTATTAGGCTGCAGTGAAACGTGCCTCAACTTTTAATTACGCAACCCCATTCAGAAGACAGAAACGGAAGCAAAGTTTGATTGTCTTTAATGGTCCAAAAACATTTCTGCAACGAGTTACCTGTGTACGTGCATCTTTCTGTAACGTTTAGTCATCTTTATAATTTCTAATTCTCTCGTGCCCTTATCAGCCCCGCTCTAAACAGCGCACTTAACTGCAGCTACTATTTTTGCATCTGTTTCGGTATGTTTATATATTACAATTCTAATTGAAATATTTTTTTAAAAATTTAGTGCTGCGATCGCGTTGTGTGCGCAATAATTGTAGAGGAAGAAGATTTTAGTTCTTAATTGAAATTTACTTTAAATTTGTTAGGAAGCGCATCGTAATTTTACTGTAAATCTTGCATTGCAAGCGGCTTTCTCGTTCAAAGCTTGCCCCTTCAGCCGCGCAACATAAATTCACCTCATGATTAGTAAACAGTGACTAATGGCGCAGGCGCATCGGTTCACCCTGGGACACAGTGTTGTGCATGCGCCGAAAGCCTTTCGGTGTTCGGGCACGAACCTGTCAGTTCTTCATTCCTCCCAAGTGTCGCAGTCAATTCCACAGGATAATTTTTTTTTTACTTGTGCATCGCAACAATGGTTGCAAATTATACCCTCTCCGCCTTTGCTTGGTCTCGACGTCATAATTAATTATTCAGCGCCTAGAATAAAGGTGGGCACATGAGTCTGATTACAGACTTGGGGCACACTCTGCCAAATCTCAACACATTTTGATATTTTTTTTAATTTCAGCATTCTCTGCAACATAGGGTCGATATGCGAAGTCAGGGGTTCCCCTTTGACATAGGTGCTGGAAAAGCGCCTCGGCAGAGGTGGAAAGTGGATTACTTTTCTTTCGCAGCCTAAATCATTGGTATTTTTGTTCATAGTTTATCGCGCCAGAGAAACGCTCTAACCTTCTTACTCGAACCCGGCTCCAAGGCAAAAGGCGAAGCTGCTTGCGAGAAGTTGAATGGTTGGGCGTCGGCGCAGACCCGGTCGAGCGAAGACCGAAGCCGCTTGCCGTCTTACTTCGTAACTACATTTCACGAAATTCCCGCGGGGATTCGGGAAGAAGCGCGCACGGCGGCTCACGTTGGAAGCCCGTGCTTGGGAGTCATGCGTCACGCCTTCACACAGCTTGGGCTGCGCGCCACGCAAGGGCGGAAATGAGCACACCGCCCTGCGTGCGCCCGCTTTCGCCTCCTGCTCCTCCTCTTGGGGGATATCTCTCCAGGAGTACTGACACTCGGCGGGTCGTCAAGTACTCCGCCTCCTAGCTCACTTCGAACTCTGATTCGGACAAAACAAAGAATCGTCGTTCCATCTGTCGGTGGTGCGTGCTTGCTTGCTTGCTTGCTTGCTTGCTTGCTTGTTTGTTTGCTTGCTTGCTTGCCGCACGCACGACCTTAATTGACGTCACTTCCGTTTACTTCATTCATTTCATTCCTCTTTACATCCCATCTTCACTAACCGGAACCCTCTTCGAGTTACCCTCTCCACCTTTCCTGGTCTTCACTCCCTCCATCTCTCTGGCTTGTGAGTGAGTGTTTTTGTATACGTTTGTGTCATTCAGTCTGCTTATTTGCCCTGTATCTCGCTTTAATATATAAGAAAGAAGTAGCCGCCGTTCAAGTGATAGAAGATGCAGGTTAAATTGAAATATTGTGCTCATTTTCACAGCAGTCTCATAAACTGCGATGTTTCTGAAGGCAGGAAAAGAGAGAGAGAGAAAAAAAGGCCTAGCGAACCGATATCAGGTGATGGGGCAGAAACGCATAAACGAGGACAATGAAGAAACACGGAAACACAAGGACAGCATTGTGTGAGTGTAACAACAACAATAGTGCCAGTGCACCGGTTTGTGTGTTTCTTCGTCGCCCCTTTTTTATTCCGCTGCTTCAAAATTGTCCCCCGCCACGTTGGCTCAGTGGTTAGGGCGCTCGACTACTGATCCGGAGTTCCCGGGTTCGAACCCGACCGCGGCGGCTGCGTTTTTATGGAGGAAAAACGCTAAGGCGCCCGTGTGCTGTGCGATGTCAGTGCACGTTAAAGATCCCCAGGTGGTCGAAATTATTCCGGAGCCCTCCACTACGGCACCTCTTCTTCCTTTCTTCTTTCACTCCCTCCTTTATCCCATCCCTTACGGCGCGGTTCAGGTGTCCAGCGATATATGAGACAGATACTGCGCCATTTCCTTTCCCCAAAAAAAACCAACCAATTCAAAATTGTCAATGAGTAATTACAATTTGATATCGACGCATGCTCCAAATACGTCTTGTGGCTGCTCTAAATTAGCATTTTGCCTCCTCCAAACCCTGCTCATAGGTGTGAAATGTTGCCATCAACACTGAAGTAAAGGCAGATGAATGATTCTTTTGTTCATCTTTTTTGCGATATTTGCCTAAGTATATGACATAAATGCGCACCTGTTGAGCCTTTACCCAAAAGTGTCATTTGTGGAACGCACTGCTCGCTTAGAGACAGCTGTCCGGCTATACCAGCGTGTCATAATTATAGATAAAAAAAAAATCCTCCAAACCTTCAGCTTCTCTAAGTGCCTATGCAACGGTCTCTCCCATCCTGTTTCGTAGTCAGCAAGATCACAGGACACATTGTTGTCATGTCGTTAACGTCATTCTCGTCACGGTGCATTCTGGTATAGAAGGCTGTTTTTTCCTTCAATGTGGGCAAATGTTTTTTTGTTGTTGTTGTTTATGGACCAAGCCACGTGGCGTTAGCGTTTCACAATATTAATTTGCGTAACTCTAATGCTCTTCTAATGACCAGTCAGAAATACCCCATTAAAGGGCAAAGGGAAAGCGGTGATTATAGGCTAGTTAAGCACGAAAAATCCCGACATCTAGTTCAACAGACTATAAAGATGAGTGAACGACATCTAGATGGCGTGGTGTTCTGCACGTCGCCGGTAAATTGCATTTATTCCTTCTTCGCTACTCTTCATTTCGTCACGTCTGGCAAAGAAAAGTTGCCATGCTGTCGCTATCATTTTTGGCTGCTAGTAATGTCCGTAATGCGCCATGCAAAGAAAAAAAAGAGACTTCTGCAGTTTTTCTTTATTTCTTCTTTGTTTCACCGAGAGCTTGAGTAGCATGTGGTGGTGTCCGACGAACTGGCGCCACTTATCCAACGCACTCGTTCTCTCGCTCGCGATACCAGAGACGCCTGTATGTTATAGGCATGTTATGCAACGGGTAGGAAATTGGCCGTTCCGAGTTTCACGTAAAGATTGTGGGCACGAGCGCAACAGACTTTTGAAATCAAGCGGCAACAATGAGAGCGTTGCGCATAGGAAAGAACTAAGAAAGTATACGTGCCGTACCACTGTGTCGTGAGGTTGTGGGACGGCTATTTATATACAAAAGGGTTTATGACAACGATTTCTGCCACACGGAATAGGCAACACAAGTCAAGTACGAGGTCTGTTATAAAAGTATCCGACCTTTGGCAGAAGAAAAAAAAAACTGGCATAACTGGAGCGGTGAAAACCTAATCACCCTCAAAGTAGTCTCCTTGGGACTCCACACACTTCTCCCAGCGGTACTGCCATTGTTGGAAGCATTCCGAGAAGGCCTCTTTCGGAATGGAGTTTAGCTCAGCTGTCGTTGCAGCCGTAATGCCCTCTCTTGTCTGAAATCGCGCTCCTTTCAATGACCTCTTGATTTTGGGAAACAGCCAGAAGTCGCAGCGGGCCATATCAGGAGAGTAAGGAGCGTGTTGAACTACAGGAGTCTGGTTTTCCGCCAAAAAAGTCTGAATCAAGTGCGAGGAATGTGCAGAAGCATTTTCGTGATGGATGCGCCAATTCTCTGTTGCCCATAACTCCGGTCCCTCGCGCCGTAAAGCATCACGTAGGCAACGGAGGACATCCCCGTGGCACTCTTCGGTGAATGTTTGACCCTGTGGTGTGTACTCGGGGTGTGCCACACCGCGGGAGTCAAGGAAAGCAGTCAGCATCACTTTGACGTTGGTGCATACTTGGCGGGCCTTCTTTGGTCTTGGTGACGTGGAATGCTTCCACTGCGACGACTGGGATTTGGTTTCCGGGTCATACCCGTACACCCAAGACTCGTAACCAGTGATTATGGTGTTCATGAAGTCGGGGTCACTGCTTGTGGTATCCACAGATAGACCTCAACACGAAGTTGCTTTTGCTCCACCGTGAGCAGCTTCGGCACGAATTTCGCCGCAATTCTCTTCATGGCCAAATCTTCGGTGATAATGGAATGTGCATAAAAAGTGCTGATGCCCACCTCTTCCGCAATTTCTTGGATAGTCACACACGAAGGTCCCGCATCACCACAGCGTTCACTTCGGCAGTGACCTGGTCATTTCGGCATGTTGACGGCTGACCGGAGCGTGGCTCGCTTTCCACCGATGTGCGGCCGTCTTTAAACCGGTTGTACCGCTGCTTAACCTGTGTGCTGCTCGTAGCATCGTCACCGAAAGCCGTCTGAATCTTCCGAATGGTTCCCGCTTGGCTGTCGTCGAGTTTATGGAAAATTTTGATGCAGTAGTGCTGCTCCAGTCGCTCAGCCATTTTCCTTGCCATAAAAAAAAAAAACCTACGAGAGCACTGCGCACTACCTCACTCAAACGTTGCATCCCAGCGGCTGACGCTATCGGCAGGCGGGAAAAAATTCGCGCATGCGCACAAAGGTTCAAGGTCGGTTGATGCAAGCGCCCTTATTTCATATCCATCCGGTGTTCGCAAAAAAAAAAAAAATAAGGTCGGACACTCTTCTAACAGACCCCGTACATGAACACATCGCACATGAACGCATCGTATGTGTTACTAACATAGTGGTCGTCGAGTAACAGTTTCCGTTAGCGAGCTGCATAGTGCGTCAAACGGAGTAGCGTTTGACTTAGAGCACTCGAAGGCTTTTGAAACCCTTTCGGCCTCAAACATTAAAAATACAAGGAATTCGCTCATGCTTGTACAACTGAGTAACTACTTCTGGTGGACCATTTGCCTTAATTAGAGTTTTTTCTCTTCGAATGATTTTCGAGCGCTAAGGAATTTGAGCAACTCTCTCTGTCTTAGAACGCCAGCTTCTGTGCGTTGGCAGACTAGCACAGCTTCGGGTGTGCATATCTCGCTAAAAACCTTGCGCAGCTAAGCCTCTTAGACATTTCAACCCGCGTCGGCAACAACAGCCTTTCCTCACGATTTAAAATCAGTTCTCATTCGACGTTCATTGGGATACGAAAAGTTCATCTTTGCTATCTCTCATCTCTGCTTGCCGACCCATTTGAGTTATTTTGTTGTTTTCGCTCGGTTACAACATATTGCGGAAAAGAGATCACCGTTAGTCTGTTAAATTAGCGGAGTGGATTTAAGGAGAAGGAAAACATTACAAAGGATGGCAGAGAGTGAGGTGGGAAGAAATTATTTTAAAAAATTTCGAGGATACGGTGGCGTGGCGCAGCGGCCGCACGACAGGGCTTAATGGAATAGATGGAATAGAGTCCTTTGTCAGGCCGATGACCCAGTCTAAAATCCCAGTACAAAAATTTCTGCCGTGCAAACAGATTTTCTGCAGCATTTTGCTGCCTCTTGTCGTAGCGGCTAAACTACAGTACAATAAAAATATATACAGTAGTACAGGAATATTTGTCGTTACGACAAAACGACCGAACATTTTGTCTTGTTTTGTAAGCGATTGTGACTTCTTTTTTTCTTTTCGACTGGGATTGACCATGACTGTGCTTACTGCAAGTGAGTACGACTGGTCACTAACCCTCCGTGGTCCCCTCCGCCACCGACGGTTTCCACGGGTGTACAAAAGTGTGGGACTTGCCTTTCTGTACGGCCGCTGCACGTCTACGTCCACGAAGAAATCAGCTACTCGCGCCGCGTGCACCGTGAACAGAATGATTCGTTAGCTCTGTTCCGACGCGCGCTACGCCGCAGCTGCTCTGGTGACCTGAAACAAACCCGCGCTGCGCCGTGCGTTCCAGTTCGTGACGCCGATGCCGCCGCCCCCAAATAGCTTAGCTAGCTGCGGCGGCGATACCCCGCTGCGCCGCCGCGCGCTGCATTACGCGCGACGCACGTGGAGTAAAACCGTCCAGGGTCGGTTGGGGGTTCAAAACCTGACTCGGAGTTACTTTGGAAAAACACTTTTCAGCCATGTCCATGTCACTCCCTCCCCTTTACCCCCTCGTCTCCGATCTACTCAACTTCCTTTGTTTAGTTTTTTTTTTCTCAATTAACATTCTTTTTTGGTTCCTACCCCATTTAGATGCTTTTGTTTTTTGTTGAGATCTTGCGCTTTCGACATTAAAGCAACGCCTCAGTTATTAAATGTATTGTGCTCTAAACGCAACCTGGGTCAGGCAGCATCAAGAATTTGAAACTGTTGTCGATAATTAAGCGTACTAAGATATAAACAGAGGCCAGACAGTTATTTTAGCATGACATCCGAAGGCATGAGTCTTAGATTACGACGAGCATTTGTTTAATTCCAAGCCCCCGCTTTCTTCGAAGCGAGAAGCCGAACTGAAGAATTTCTGATTGCCTTCCGTCGCCAGAAAATTTTCAACGCGCTGCGATGTCTGAATTTTCTCAGTTCAGAAAACTACGATTTCTTCAAGCGTTTCCGTGTTTCACCACCATAGAAATTCGGCCCCCGCGGTCGAAAAAGGAGTAATTTATGCTAGGACTAAGAGAGTGAAGGCTTTGCCACCGCGACGTACAAGACATTGCGGCATTAATGCGGCTAGGTCCAGAAGCGCAAGCAGCATTGCTGATCATCAAAAAATCATCACTCGTGCTCCTCCTAAGGCTTTAACAACTGAATAATTGATGTGCGAATTAATCCGACGTGTTGAACCATCTCTATTCCGACTAAGGTGACAGTGACACACGGTTAAAAACGGGAGCAGTAGCGCGTGCAGACCACCACCGCGATTGTTGCATTATTAATGCATCCGTGTTGGCGTAATCTAATGTCCCCGCTCTTTCCCGATTGAAAGCACAATGTAACAACGCAAAAACCAGGCCTAAGCTTTCCACTGCTGCGAGTTCGCACTCAGCGTGCAAGCTCGTCTCGAAGCGCGAGACGCGAACGACGTCTGGCGCTGTCATGGCGGCTAAAGAGGCTTTTCCGCCGAACCTGTCACCGGGCATCAGGCTCGTTTGGGAGTCGTTTCCTCTTTCTTCGTTTCCCAGTCGCACGCTGCTTTGCGGTGAAGCCTGGCTACCCAGCGTGCGACGTTTGCAAAGACTTATTACCAGTCATCCGCCGCAGAGCGGATTGATGTTCCCTGCTGGTTGGTCCAAATTTTTTTTTAATTTTTCTCGCATTTCAACGTCCTTTAATGCTTCTTCTTCTAAACGATTCTTTCTTTCGTGTTTTTTTCTTTTTCATTCCGTAAGGATCAGTATATTACGAATAGTTTTAAAAAACTTAATCAAATCGCGTTTGGTTTCGCTGTATGAACTGAGCCGAACCAAACTGGCGTAACGAAAGTGAATTCGGCGGCGAACCGGCTTAAAATAAACGTCTCGCGAACGAGCTTTAAGGCAAAGCGCCTGCGACAGCGCCAGTTGTTGCCTGCCGATTTTAGGTGTAGAAAACAAAAATGGCTATTTTTCGCCTTCCATTTTTGACAGGTTAAAGATTCCGCGCACTTAGACTCACCCAGATCTCGCGGTGCAGGAACAGGATGAGAGAGCTTACAAAGCTCACTATTATTGCGTTCTTTCTGAACGTGGAACAAGAAGTTAGTTATAGAGTTTTTTAAGGTTAAAATAGAAGCGACTGTCCTCCGAAACGAATTGATATTCTTTACTGTTATTTTTTCTTTGTCAAGATAATGAAGGCGTTCACGTCGCCTTCAGCTCCCTGTTCGAGATAATCCTAAAATCGATCACATCGAACAAATCATTTTTTGAGTACAAAAAAAAAATGCATTCCACACACGTTTTTTACTGTGGGAAGAAACCGTTAACTGCAACACGGTAACAGCCACGGTTGCGAAGCTCGCTTATATTACTTAACGAGAATAGTCAGGACAAATGCTGCGGAAAATTGTAAGAGATGGCTTTTCAAGAGACTGACGATATTCTCTGCAGCGAATAAAAGGCGGGAAAACATCCAAAAATTCATTTCATTCGATCTGTTCTAATCTTCTCACCAGCAGAGCCAACTTTTTGATCACCGCGATAACTAGGCTCTGCGTTGCATGAATGAATGACAACAAGGGAAATGAAACGTAAATATTGCGACGACAAATCGCTGTATTGTTTCGGCCCAGGTGCGCTGTAACTCTCAATATTTTTCATTACCTGTTATACTGTACTTTCCACTTGAGCCTTCTTTCCGTACAAGGTCCATGATAGTGGATCTACTTGAACCATTACCTTAAGTTCACGAAAAAAAATGAAAATCGGTACTTGGAAAATTGGAAAATTGGCACTTTGCCGTCGCGCACAGGCAGTGTTGTAGGCTTGACCGAAAAAAGTAACTAAAAACGTTACTCATGACGCTAAAAACAAAGGAACGCGTTACCGCCCTGCGTTAGCTGCAAAAAAAGGCAACGCGTTACCGTTGCCGTTACCGAAAAAAGTACCGCACGTTACTTTGCCTTTGCTCCGTGGCCATAAATTTTAATAGCTGCGTCTTCGCTGCAACAGCTCACGATAACAATTTTATAAAGTTCATAGTTAACATACAACTTCTAGCTCAACCAACGCTTTTACCCGAATAAACTTGAAAATTGCTTTTTTTTTAGGGGGGGGGGCGGGGGAGGAAATAGCACAGTATCTGTCTCACATATCGGCGGACACCTGAACCGCGCCGTAAGGGAAGGGACAAAGGAGGGAGTGAAAGAAGAAAGGAAGAAAGAGATGCCGTAGTAGAGGGCTCCGGAATAATTTCGACCACTTGGGGATCTTTAACATGTACTGACACCACACAGCACACGGGCGTCTTAGCGTTTCGCCTCCAGTGAACCGCAGCCGCCGCGGTCGGTTTCGAACCCGGGAACTCTGGATCAGTAGCCGAGCGCCCTAACCACTGAGCCACCCCAGCGGGGTGTTCACAACCTGCATAGCCAGTAAATACTATTGAATGTGCTTTCTCTAAACACCGCTTCACTATGTCACCAGGCAGGCACGCTCGTGGCATGGTGACCAAGAAAATGATAAATTTTAATGTTCCATCGCGCGACATATACAGCCAGAATGGTCACATGACTTTTGTGAAAACTGGGCGAGGGAAATGAAGGCTTAGCGCATATCTCGGCGCGTATCAGTGAGAAGGCACCGCACACAGCGCGTATCAAAATGACGTCACACAGTATGCGCTGCCCAGAACATAACTCGAAGAGGTGTGTTCTGTTCGCATAACTGACGAGTTCTGGGGTACCACAAGATGCAGTTTTCCAACGAATGATTTCGGATTGACTTTTCGGACTGAGGCTTCGCAGTTTCTTTTCAGATGCATCTTGGCCCTGATCTGGACCTCGTATAGTGACTTTTTCTCATGGCCACTTTATTGTTTTTATATTTCTTATAATTTAAGCCAGCAAAGATGTGCAACAGAAAACACGACTGTTTATTTTTCCTTTTATTTTCTCACGAACTAGCTCAACGAGATCAAGGCACTTCGAAGTACCGTGTGTGCATAATTTCTGCACATAGAAATTTCGACATATGCTTTTACACGTCTTTGGACAATCGCTCACAGAAAGGATAACTTGAGCAACTTATCTCCGGCTCTTAATCCGAACTTGAAGAGCGTCACTTCAGCATTTGACTGCTCGCGTTGTACCTCTCCATTACTTTAGTGGCCCCTGGTTTCCATCACGTTCTTTTCTTTGTTTAAAAAAAAATTCGCGTTCAGTTCAAGCAAGCTTTATTGCTGTCGGCAATTTTTTGCCAAAAAATGATCAGTTCCAACAAGTTTAGCTTTAACACAATCTAAGTTTTATTAATGGGCCAGGAGGAATATCGCGTTTTATTATAAGAAGCGTGATTTCCAAACATCCTCATAAAAGCGTCTGCCGAGATTCGAAAAAAAAACCGTCTGAAAACGCAATATTTTTAATGGCTGCTAGACAACAAAGCCCGCACAGAGCCAACAGTTGACTAATAGCCTTGATCAGTTGACTGAAAGCATTGATCAAACGTTCATTATCTCGACAGATGCTTTTATAAGAATGTTTGGAAAGTACGCTTCTTGATACCACGCACTATTCTTTCCGGGTCTACTAACAAAACTCAAATGGGATTAAAGCTAAACCTGTTTGCTCGATCACTGCTTTGGCGGCTATTAGTTAACTGGCAGCTCTGTGAGAGCTTTCATGTTCAGAAACTACTGAAAATCTTTGGTCGTAAAACACGATAAGTGTCAGCGGAATTTCGACGGAGAAAGCAGTATTAGCTCACATATACGAAAATATCTCAGTCACGTTCTCGTTCAGGCCCGAAACCATTCAGATCGTTAACCGACGCGCGCCACTGGCTCACGGAGACACTAAGTCTCTAACTTAATAACTTGCCTCGAATTTCGAGCGGAACCTCAGTCGCGGCATTATAGCAATGACGCATGCTGTTAATGCGGGCGTTTCAACCAACCGAGAGTTCCTGCAAAATTCCCGCTTCATACCCCGTTAACGACCATCGAAAGATTTTTTTGAAAAGCTTCACCTTCGAGCTTGTAGAGTCTATTTTTTTTTCTCGAACGTGACGTTTTTACAACTGCCTGACAGTCATGATGGGCGCGATCTTTGAGGAGGCAAAGAATACGGAACAGCATAGACCACGCCGCCATCTCTGCTGAACCACACTTGCCTGGTGAAATGACGTAGCACGCAAAAGGTGTAACTCTGACATGCGCAGTGCGGGCGGAGGAACCTACAATTATCAAGTGCAAGGCTTACACAATTGCGGAAGCTCATGGAACGGATTTCGAGAATGTTGGCAGAATTGTTTTGTTTGTTTTTATTTCTTCTTTCATCTCCCATATCTGATCAGCGACGAATCCGAAGTGCAATTAGGTCGCTCCGCTACTCTATTCAGCGTTATATTGTCGCTAAGCCTAGTTGAGCAAACTGGAAACTGGGCACCCACACTGTATATATCCTGAAAAAAATCCAATTGAGTGGAGCTACTAGAAGAAACAAAAAAGGACAATGAGGTCCGAAAAGAAAGCGAAATTTCCTTCATTTTCACTCGGAACTGCGCGCACCTGAGCCCCTGGTGGGCCGACCATCTCCATTTGAAGATTGCCGACAAAGAAGGAAGGCCGCTCTCGGCTGTGAGACTCCGCAGATCCCGGCGTGAGTAGCGCGTTTTAGAGAACGAACTCCGCTCCGCACACGATGAACCTGGGCTCCCGGTATAACTGCGCAGAAATTTCTCGTTCATTTCAGCGAAGAGCCGAAGAAGAGGAGAGGGCAATTCAGGCGCGGAAAACCATCGCTCTCTGGCCCGACGTTGACCGATACTACGGCCGGGCCGGCCCCCTGCACTGCTGCATGACAAAGAAAACAAGAGACGCAGTAAACAAACCAACACAACACGGCGCCGCTGCAACGACATGACACGAGGCCCTGTTTCTCTTTCGCTTACCGCTTCCACGAGGCCGCACTGGAAAGGTGGGACGTGCCTGCGCCTATAACGTGATCGCGTGCGTGAGTCTTCTCTCCGGGCTTTAGCTTAATTCGTGGGGCGCGGCGCATATTGGGCAGCCTCGTTTTCATGCGCCCCGCACTTCGAAAAGTGAGTGGCTAGGCTCTCCTGTTGCGTCATAAGGGGCCGACCATTCGTCTCAAACTTGGTCAATCTGTCTCAGCTTGATGCTGTTCTTTCCGATAAACTGCGTCGTGTAAAGGGGAGGGAGGGGGGGGGGGGATCTGTTAAGGAAGCTTGATCCGAGAGGGCTGCATAAAATACATGGAACACCATGTGCGTCTGGTGGGGTTTGAAGTCGTTATGCAAGGGGCTGTAATAAGTTTAGTGCCCGCTTGGCTGCCCAGTGGCTGCAGGTCACCCTCACGTCTTGTACGCCATGTTGCCGTGGTACATCGCTTCTTTGTTTATATTTTTCCGCAGAATTTTGAGTGGATGTTCGCCATAAAACAAGAGGGATGTTCGCAGCTGGCAGAGTTTACATAGCGTTGTTTGGCAGCGCTTGTTAATCATCATGCTGTGAGTATCCTAATTAGGCAGCTGGTAAGAGTGAATGCAAAGGTAGAGAGAGATTTCATAAGCATGAAGATATTTTTCATTCAAGTACAGGTTATTAACTCTAGTGCCAACTCTACCAGCACCCCGCGGGCTGCCGGGATATGGCAACAACACGCTATTTTTTGTGGACGAGTGAGGCGCTTATGATTTACTTGTTTCAGGCAGCTCTGCTCTCTGCCTCTGGATTCGAAAAATGACCTCTTGTGTAATGAGATCACATTTCCGTGCCTACCGCGCGGGCTCATCGTGTGCCGTTACGCTGAGTAACTTAACGAAAACACCACTGCGCCTACGCGCAGAATACGCATATGCTGAGGAAGCACTGGTTTTTGCATGCACGGGGCATCTCTCTCTTTATGTGGCGTGGCTCGTAATGAGTTCGCCAGGGAAGCCTCGTTGCCTTGCCGACGAGCTAACTGAAGGCGCTTTTAAGCACGCCCTTGAAGCACAGGGTGAATCACAGCGAATGACGCCCCTACAGCGGCAAAGGGTATACCGTCGCAGGGCTTGCATAAATTGCTGTGCCGCATCTCGCCCTTGGTGAGTGTGAGAAGCAGCAACCTCAACGAGTCCGGTTGCAGTAATAAACCTCCAGAACAAAAAAAAAACACCCGATGCACCACCACTGCCAAGAAACCACAATCAGGACGCCGCCAGATGAATAGGCGTGAAACTGCGCAACGCCTCTTCTTTGTTTTATTTTTTGCTTTTTCGTTTCTGTAGTCTTTCGTCTCCTTTCGTTTACAACCGCGCTTCGGAGACGAAAAGGGAGGAGCACGTGCTTGGCGCTGGTTCTTACCGCGGTTTATCTCCGGCCGCCAGCCACGCCGAGCCTGTGCGCCCGAGAACACGTGGTCGGGGCAGCGGAGTTAACGGAGACATTAAGCCGGCCGCTATATATGCGAGCCACGGAGAGCGCGCCGGCGGTAATCGGTTGGAACCAACGCGCCAAACCTGCCGGTGCTGCCTCCTCAAGCCGTATACTCGCGAGACAAAGTCATTCGCCTCGGCACATCCACAACAGATGTCTCCTCTACGCGTGCTCTTGGCTCTTGGCCCGCCGTCTCTTGGCTCTCTCCGCGGAAGCGCTGGCAGAGAAGCCACGAAAAGAAGGCTCATTTTGTATGCATGAGTGCGCCATATAGTGCCGCTATGCGAGCTTAGAAAAAGGAGGCTAACCGTAGCCCACCCAAGTTACACCGACCAACCCTTGATTCGCGTATGCGCGCGTGACGTTGGCCCCACACCCACGAGGCAAGCAACGCTAAATAGACCGAAACGAAAAACGGTAAAGTGGCGCGCCGGATGTATTTTGCGCCCCCGCATCTGAAGAAATCCTTGTGTTGTAACCGTGTGCGACTCGAGGAAGTTGGGAACAAAACGGACAAGTTGGCGACAGAGTGAGATCCTTAAATCATATTCAAATTAAAGAAAAAAAAGAAGCCAATTTCTTTTCCACACGTGCCCCGTAATCCTGCTCGGATTTCAGCTTCCGCGAAGAGAGGTACGAGCAACGAACTGTAGGAGAGCGAATATATCGGATTTTAGTGTAATTAGGAAAGGGCTCACAATAAATTGAAGCGCGCCTTCCGTTTTCCCAGGGCTAATTTGGAAAGGCTTGCCGAGATTCGTAGGTAGCCAGAACAGAGCCAGTGAGGGGAAAGAAATGTAAAATAAGCCATTCGGACAGAGATGGTTAGCAAGGATATCTGATCCGGATTTGGCACAGCAGTGCAGAGCGCAAGTGGCGAGGGTCTCCAGTGCTTCGATCTCAACCAAACGAATGGAGCAAATGAATCCCGGAAGAGAGCGCCGACAGAATGCTCGATCCATTACTGTCCCTGCGGTTGCTTGGGTCCGTCTCAATATCGCTGTCCGCCTTATAGTGCTCATTTCGAAGAGAGCTTTGCGCTGCTGTAATGAGATCGCTGGGAAGGAGACCTGTCGTTTTCGTAATGCTGGTGGTTCCCATATACTGGCTAAGCTGTATACAGGGACAAACGAGAGAACGAATAGGTGCAAAAACACTGTACCAGAGCCTGTGACCTTTGGAAGTTTTACTGTTTGCATGACAACTTTCGCGTATTTATCCTACTATTTCTTCCGTTGAACGTTGGCTGCTTAGCATGCTTTCAACGTTGGCCTGAGCGCACCTCATCTACTTCGAAAAGCTATGGAAACACTAGGTCCGAAGGACACTAAGAGAGACTTTCGTTGGAACGTCATGTGCACCGTTCATCCTAGAACGTTCCAGGCACTTCTCAAACGCGCAACCACCTCGGTTGGCTGCAGACCTCCTATAGTGTGCAGGCACGTGTGCTTCTTCAGATCGCGCGATAAGGAATAAGCACGCCCAGCCAGAACAGTAACATGCGAAAACAAAATGTTTTTTTTTTTTACTCTAGGTACAGTCGAGGATTCGTAGATACCCATTTGAGCGTTGACAAGACGTTCCCAGTGACTTACCGCCCAAATGCCGTATTCTGCGAGCCGCAAGTTAGGCGACCGCATTGCCAACGGCCAGGGTGGTCTCCAAACAGTGTGAGAGGGTATTTGGAAAACAGAAATGCTCATATATACGACTTACGAGCACTTGACCGCCATGCAAGAAGATGGAGGAGGGGCACGCATTCCACAACTTTCGAGAGTTTTGCGGCGCTCTGTACGCTACATGGGTCGCATTCATGACCAAGCCACGTATAAGACGGTTGGCTCGTAATATGGCATGCAAACGTCTGCACTCCGGGGTGGCGCCGCGTTTAACGAAAGATGGTCTTGTCAATCAAAAAGAAAAAAATTCATCAGGGTTTCTGTCGCTGTTGACAAGCACGACGCTTTGTACCTGCCCTTTGTAATCTGAGCCTACGCATTGCTCAAGAATGTCGCGAGGGGCGCCTGACAAAGCGCCGCATCCGCAAGCGCTACCCTTGACCTTCCCGAACAATTGCCTTTAGCATGTGTCGTCCCTGGTGCCTGAAATGGCATCAGGGACGACTCGGGACAAGGCTGCAACGTTGGCCAATGGCCGGGGTCTTTCCACATATCGCGATAGCGAGGTCGCCACTGGCGCGTGGAAATGGTGCGACCTATTCATGCGCTGAGACTTCTAGCGAGTTTTGCCTCTGCATTGTAAAGCTCGTTCAACGACGAGGGATATTCGACAGCCGGTTTAATTGTTCAGTATTTTTGACGTCTTCTTTTCAGTTTGATGTCGCCAGGTATAATGTTGCGCATACCCAGCAATTCTGGACGAAAGCATTTTTGAGCGAAAAACCGTTTATGAACGCAGTTTTTTTATATAATGTGAGATTGCACCATAACAATCAATATACCTACAGATCACTCGACGGCAGTCTTATACTTTTTTTGCTATTCACACTTTTCCTATCGTCAAAAGCGTTCCCCATTGGGTTTCTACGGCAGTCTTAACTGCTCGATACGATCGATGGAAAGACTTTAAAAGAAAGATTTTGCTAGATGTCAGAATAATGGACCATTACCTCAAATATTTCCATAACAGTGCCTTACAATTTCCCAATTTTAAAAGTTTTTGCCCCAGAAAGCTGGACTTGGTGACACCCCGAGATCTTTAATTAGTGCGTGCAGTTGTGTCACAGCCACTGGGACAGTTTTCAAATGCAAAGCAAATTTGCGCCCACCAGGAGATGCTGCCTCCTTGCCATCAAGCTGTAAGAATAAAACTGATGAAACCAATTAAAGCCAATGCAAACTACATTCTGAATTGTAGTTCTGCCCCGCAGGCCACGCTTCATGTGACGCAGTGACATCCAATCGCGTCGTGGCCGCAATTTTTGTGACCAAGCCGCACACGTCGTGATTCGCTGCCTTTTGATCACGCGACATGAAGTCGATTAGTCAGACCTTTCGTACGTTCCGCCGTTTGGACCCATCGATGCTGGAAGTAATTTTGTCTCAAATATATTCGCAGTGCAGGTGAATGCCATCGATTCTCAAGGGGAACACTGTTCCACGAAGATCGCCAACTATCTTTTCCACGCTGCCATAGCCTAGGCGAGTTTAAGTAGACAAAAGAGCAAATTAGTGTGCGTTTTAATTGCGTTTCTCTTTTTATTTCCGCTCCTAGTTTAAGTTATGTCGAAAACAATAGCAAATTTGCGAAAACTTCAGTCTCTCAGGCGTCGTGGTCGTGTCCCGGTGTCCACACCCTTTAAACGTCACGGGCTTCCCGTGCACGTGGTCGGTAGGCGGCGCTTGTCGTTAACAAAGGCGGCCGAGTGGTGACCTCGGCTTCGGATGCCGACACTCTTTCCACGCTCTGATTCACCGCTGCGTGGTTCGTGAGGCTGTTGATTCACGGTGACCGGTCATGCCAGCGTGAAGAAAAAAAAAGTAGGAAATACCACAGATATTGCTCACTAAGTATTATTGCACTCATCTCGAGATACAAAAGGAAGGTCACCAAGGAACACTGAAGCACCGTGTAAGCACATGCATTTTTGCATAAACTGCATGAGTTAGAGGAGACCAGGCTTTAGCCCGTTGCAACTAATAGGAGCACATTTTGCATGTCGCTGCATTTAACGCAAGCGAAGGCTTGGCTGTACCAAAGGTCGTTTACCACTCGTTTTTGTGTCCGTAATGCTTCGCCCAAAGCTCACTATATGTCATGTGCAAGTTCCAACGCATTTGCAGGAATCGGACCAAACAGTATAGTGGCACGTCTTACGAAGAAGCAGTATAGGATTGGGCAAGTTGGTCAGACATGATAAAGAGAATAATGGCGCAGCATCAAGGACGAGGACACCAGGAAGTTTTTATTTCACAAACCGCAAAAGAAAAAAGCTTTCGCGAGGACGAGTCAAAAAGGTTGTTCGATGTGGAGCTTCTGGAGCCTAGCATATAGAGGCTGTAACTGACAAGTTAGTTGCTTCTGGAGCCGAGCACAGCCAGGGTGTCAAAGACAGGTTGGTTTATGATGAAGATTTATATATACAGAGATGAGTCTTTGATGATAACGCAGTCATGAAGCTCACAGACTGGCATTGTGGTGCCATGAATTCCAGGAATTCATTTCAATAACATTCCTAGCTGGAAGCTACCTTAGAGAAACAAAAGGCAAAAAATGCTATAGTTTTGATGAAAGAAAAATCTAGATGTGCCGGAGTACCAGAGAATGAAGAAACAGTTAACTCGTCCTTTTTTTTGTTGTTGTATATAAATAGAACTAGCTTCCCTTTTTTTGCATTTTAGACTTACAAAGTTCAAACAGTTCAGATTTACAAACTAGCAGAAAGAAACCTTTTTGCGACGAACTAAATACTATTCTTTTAGGTACCCATAAGTGCATAGCACGTGTTAAGCGAAAACAAATGGAGCAATTATGCAGATGGGTTCAAAGAAAAGACTGTGATGCATTCGCATGTAATTCTATTCCTGCATGCGAAGAAGCAGATCAGGCAAACTGCATCTCTTAATTCCAAATGAGAACAGGAAGCTTTCAGCCCGAAGCACTTTACTTGATTGGCATCTGTGCGCATTGTGAACGTCATGTAGAGGCTGACGCTGTGTCAAAGGCCGCAAGAAGCTGGCTTGTTCGACATTGTAGTCACAGTCACGTGATAGCCAGAAGACACAAAGAAAAACTCACTAAAGACAATTTACGGCCTGTTCTGAATCTCAACAAAAGGTCTACATTCTATCACAAATTTAAGCGGCATTGTATATAGACAGGAATACAATATGCATGAAAAAATAAGTGCTATCGTAAAAAGCTTGGTGACTCATTTGAAAACTGCAATCCTGGGTTTGTATTCAGCCTTGGTTCGTTGAAGTAAGTTTCTTTGCAGTTTTTTTTTTTTTGGTATTTACCTCGTTTGTGAAGAGTGTCTTAGTGTGACAGAGTTAGGCCTGCATGCGCAATTGCAACGGTGACGACGTGCTCGGTCATCGCCATAAAACAATACCATGCCCCGACAGCATTTAGGGCTATTTTGGTCAGCACAGCGCAGAGTAGCAACTTGATGTCATAATTTATTAATATCATATAAGTGTGGCCGCATTCCGCGGTAGCACAAATTTTCTGCTGGAACGACAAGATTTGGATAAAATTTTAGCGATAAACGACCGCATGTACCGGTTGATGTATCGGAACATGAATGTCTTATCGAGACATATTCAATTCAAAGTGATCCATTCGAAATATATATTTCTTGATGCAAAAGCTCGTTCAGCCTAAACATGATTCCATCCAATCTTTTAGCATCTACTTGTGCAATTATGCAAAATATCGTTCTTTATAACACTGATTCCTTTCCATCTTTTAGCACCAACCTGTGCAATATGCCGCGATGCCAGAGCTTATCTCCCATGGTTCTCAGCTTACATGTTTCAGAGCTCGTACGTTACCCTTCGGCGTGGTTTGGCGACATCTGCCACTGCTTCCTGGGCAGGAAAGAAATTTTTAGACAAGAAACGCTAATTGTGGCAACGCGAAAGCATCAGCAGATGCCCTAAGGGCTTTAAACGCTCCTAAATGGCGCAAACGCAATCATCAGTGTGACGTAAACCCATTTTAGGTATTCATAGGAAGCACTTAAGGGATTATGCATCGCTGTAGAACATTTTGTTCTTTCACTGTGTAAGCGCATTTTCATGGCCCTAGCTCATTATAATGCATGTGATTAACCCCTCGTTCAGCCTAAAATAAATTAAGCGCAAAGTGGGCGCACTACTTAGGCTTCACCTGATAGAGTCTTCTATCCTTTCATATGTTTATTATATAATATCCCAAGCCAGAAAATCAGTTATTTGCTTAATGCAGGGATGGCGACTGCAATCAAGGGAAACTTGTTAATGAATTGGAACAAACCGTACTAAAAAAGTTAACTGTTTAATCCAGAGTAACGTAACTGCTCGAGCAATTAAGCGTGATGTCGGTGCAGTCTCACTCAAACAGGGCCGTTGCGCCTGCCACTAAACAAGCCGTGAAGCCCGGAAGGCATGTTTCAACGATCAGTGCTATCGCGAGCTCTCCATGAACGAAGATGGCGCCATAATTATCAACCCTTTAATGCCATTTCGCACACTGAAAGCAGACGAACGCACTTATGAGTAGGAAGCACGTGGTGTCGCCTACCGAAATGTTCGTCGACAAATATGCAGAGATGAGCGTTATTTTATTTGTGTGTTTTGACGCTCCCCCCTGGAACCCTCCATGGCTCTTTGTGTCCAACAGATCTGTAAGAATTGTTGAACCAAATAAAGGGGCATCGAAATAAAGCTGGAGTTAGCAAAGACTGTCCAAAAGGATAACAGCAAAAAGCACTCGCTGTATGCCGGAAAAGCCCTCCATGAAAGTCGAGCTCTTGGCGTCTGCGAAAGCTCCGTTCCCTCAGACTGTCTATGGCGACTACAGACAATCAGAAGCGTGCCGTTCTTGCTATGGGGTGGCGGCAGATAGGCTTGCAACTAGACCTGGCCGTTTCGGGTTCAGGACGCCGGATTGCTGCTGGCACACAGACGATCACTTTCATCCTCAGCGAGGAGTAAATTTCGTCGCGCCTGTTTCGATTCTCCCGGGAGGCCCTACATTTCGCACAGGCTCGTGGGCCTGCACGCGAGCTCGCGAGGTTTATCTCGAGCGTGGAGCCCGAGATCCGGTGTCCGGTTGCAAACAAAATTTTATTACTCGGATCACGCCGAGGAAAGGAAGCCAGGATGGTGACTGGCACCGACAAGGAGATCATAGGACAGAAGAAGAATAAAAGGGGGGAGGGGAATGATAAAATGAACAGAAGCAGCCAGTGCATGATGAGATATGTTCCCGGAAGTATAACCTTTCTATATTTAGACTCATAAATTACAGGAGGAAAAAAATTACTCGTGTAGCTCAGCATTAGAAATAGCATGCGTATTCATGCAATTTGATTCTTATTCTTGGCAGGCTGTACTCTGTCACAAACAGTGGGTATCAAATATTCCTGCCTGATCTTCGACGTGGTGATAAAAGATAGCCGGTTCTAAATGCATTATACTGAATGCATTATGCTCGAACAGCCTCGATGGAGCTGTATTATGCAACCATGTTGACGTTATTCTAATGCTGCGGTTGTCTTTCTTGCATAGCTGAGTCTGGAGAACGGCCCGTTATGTGTCTGGCCTGAAATCATTGACCAGCAGGAAATCAGCACGATGAACATTTAGCATATTTCCTGCATAAATCTTTCCGAATTTTTAACCTTGTTGCGATCGAAGTAGGCTTTCTATTGCCCTTCCTACATTTCTCAAACTTCTGTAGCGCTTTTATCATGAAATTTATAATGCAAGGAGCTAATGGTGGGCGTTTGTTGACTCAAGAAGGCCGCATATGATTGGCTGAGTCGGTTGGCACGCTAATAATGTTACGCAGTGTCGCCGTTCCCATGTAGGTCAGTTCCCATGCCTGAGGCAATCAAGCATGCCGTATCCTTCAGTAAAAAGAACGCTTACTTCGCGCCAAATAAAAAAAATTAAATAACAAGTCCTCATTTCGAGTTACAGCTGCTGCCTGTGATGTTGCTGCCTTCTCCAGATAAATATTTCAGTTAAAAAAAAAGGTTTCGAAGCGGTAAAGTTATATGCGCCCTCCGTAGACAACGTTTTGATGGGAAAAAAATTACTTGCATCTCAGCCAGATGGGAAGCATTCTCGTTGCTTATGCCTGTTGTCAGTCCTAGAGCAATGGCTCTTATCTTTATTTATCTCGCTGGATAGCACATCACGGATACATTTAGATGTTTAAGCCTTCTTGAGAACATGGAAATTCAGGTTTTCTCTAGTACCAAGGTATTTTCCATTGCTTCTCTCGCTGCTAGGGGCGAGGTCCCATAATCTAATCGTTGCAAGTCCAAGCACTCAGTAGCAAACTAGAATTCGCACTACAAGCATCACCTCAAACTACGTAAGACCTCACCTCTGCACCGTCAGTAACGTAATTCAAGTTCTAGCGAGTTGCTTACAGGAAGATTAAAAAAAGCTGCCATAAATTTGAGGTTAAAAAGATAGTGGCAGTCGAACACGCGCAATAGTACACGCGTGATGTTTTTTTTATAGCGCGAATTTCCGGATTGATGAGATACTATTTTTTTTCCCTCGACGAGAAAACTTCACGTGAGCCCTTATTTCGGATTTCTATTTTCTTTTCCTCGTTTTGCAGCGACGACAATGCACCACACGGAGATGAAGGCCTTAGCTCTGTGTTCTCTGGTCCTGCTGCTCACGCTAGTATCCACAAAAGGTGCATCATATCAGGTAAGAACTTTTCACTTCCTTTCTTCACAGGCATTGGTAGATTAAAGTACTTTGTTTGAAAAAATGCATCGGTTTACTATTATCACAATATATTTAGTTTTGCATGCTGACTAACAAATACTTCTCTGGAGTGCATAAACACTGAGTATTAAAAAGTTGAGAGAAAATGCTGCGCCGCTACCAGATATGTCACTACGGCTCGGTAATTCCAAGAAATTCGACGTAGGCTTTAATGCATGCATCAGTACACGCCTGTTGACGAGCGGTAAGAACTTTTTCTCTTCCTTTTTTTTTCTGGAAAGTCATTGCTACTGCCACTAAGAAACAGGAGAAAGCTTTTCACGTGTTCGCGCCACCATGACAAACAATTATCCTCAGTAACTCGCGAAAAACGGGAAAGACCGAACAGAAAGCGCAAAAAGCGGAAGAGGTCCAAGCGTGTTCGCACTCGCGTACACTGCTCAAATATACCCTGCCAACTAGTACAGCAGTGTGGGTTTCTCATGCCCCCAGCGACGTTTCCTCGCACAGCAAATAGGATCAAACTGAAGCTTTCATCCTTCACACCAATAAGAACCATTCGCGCAAAACGTGTGACTGAAACAACCTTTGCACGCGTAAGACAAGCAAACTAAGGCCGGTGTCGGTCATAGGCAGGGCTTCGATAAACGGTATTGCTTGCTTAGCTTCAAAAAGTTGGTCAGGAACTGTCTGACTGATCGCACTATACAAAAACGCAATGACGCATGGCCACGTATTTTAATAACCGGCGAAACGTCATCTCATCCTTTCTTTTGGTCGGCGCCTTCCACTTTCGTCATGTACCATCCCGACCAGACGGGTTTCCATCAGACTCTAAACTTCAAGCATTTTAATAACCGGTGTCACACAAGAAAAAGGGGGTAAGCAAGCAAATCTTTTCAACATTATTATCCACCCTTGCGGGTTCATTAGCCCCATCTGTGCATACGCTGAAGGCCTCTCCACATCAAGCTGCCAAACCGCGCGTACTGTAGTTTAAAACCGGCAATAAATCACATAAAGCAACAGCAGCTACTTCACTCCAATTTATTCTGTGGGATCTCCCAAGATGGAGTAGGTTTCTGTTGTAAGAGGAATTAGAATTTGCGCAAGTAAGGGGATTCGTCCTTGTTTTGGGAAGATAACCCGGCGCAAACACCAAACTAGGTCATCTACTCTACCAGGCGACGTAACTAGTATGGCACGCTGGTGGCTGGGCCAAGGCTGGAGTTTTTGTAGCCAAAGAAGAACTATGAAACTCAATTCGCTCAAATAAACCACTCATTACAAGTCGTAATTATAACAGTGCAAAAATAACGCCAATGTTCCGGAAAACTGTATAGATTTCCTGTGCAGCCGTTAAACTGGGCTCAGAAAGAAGGGGAGGGGGGGGGGGGGGCGTAGTTGTAGTTACTGACTTAATTTTTTGATGTGTTTATCTTACTTCAATGCCTGTGACCCAGGAGCTTCGTAGCGAGCCAACTGGATGTAATCTTTGTGTCTTTGCGCGAACAGTCAATAAATGTGAAACATCCGAGACCACTGCTGACCAGATGAGGTTACGGGCTCTCTTGTAAGTGAATTCGAAGACTAGCTTTGACATGGTGCCCTCTGATACCCAATACGCAAACCGAAAAAATCGAAAATATTATAAAAATTTCTAGCTGGAGGCTGGCTAATTAAAAGCTGGCTTCAGTGAAAAGCTTAGAAGCCTTAGGCAGAAGGCACTAAGAGATTTGAAACCAGCACCGACGAATCTTAAGAGATAGACATGTATACTTACATCTACCGGCGCGAAATGAAGCGAGAAAAAATTTGAGAAAAGTTTCTATTATACGCCCTTTGTGCGCTTATTCATACTTCTTAGGAAAACATCAAGCACTGATCTAGCATTAGAGGGCACCGCCAAAGTTATCGACTCGTTGAAAAAAAAAAGAGTAAAAGCAATTAGAGAATGCGGTCGAACTCCAACATTTCGATTTTGGATATCTCGTATATCTTTACACTTTGAACAAAAGTGTAAATATTGTGAAATGAAAAAAAAATTATGCAAAAGCGCAGAAATGGTTTCAGCACCTCTGAAGAAAAGTGTCATATGTTCATGACGTAAACTTCAGGTACCAAACTTGTTTTTCTGGCAACTTCTAGGAACTTTCGGCAACAAACAAATCGTCCATGATTGTGGCTCTTCTGGCTTACACTTGCTTTTCTCTCAAAATTGAACAAGTGAATGTTTAGGTGGAAGATCACAAGCGGGCTATGAGGTACAGATTATATCGGAACGCCCACGCATAATTTCGACCACCTGAATTGTTTGACGCCACGGAAGATGTCGGTATGGAGACGCAGTTCTATTTCGTTGTCATATGTAAAGGCTGCCGAGGTCAGGAATTTAGCCCTCGCACATAACACATATACCCAGGAGGAAGACACAACAGCTCCTTTTCCACCGCTTTGTCTACCTTCTGACGTTTCTGGCTTTCTGTCGTTTCATCATGATACCCATACTCGGGAGGAAGACACGACAGCCGCTTAGCCACCACTTTGACTACCTCTTAAACAGCTTTCTGACGTGTCGGCAGTGAACACGATGAGAGCATCGTAAAGCTAGACGAAGTGTGGACGTATTCACTAAAATACTCCGTTGAAAATCAGGAATGCAGTGAAGAGAACGATATGCGTTGTGCTCTGAAAACTTGCTGTCTTTACAGAATCATTGATCATGCTGGTAGACAAAAAGAAAATTTGGCGGTATTTCCATGTGCATGGCCTGATGTGCTGTTTGCCTTTCCTTGGCTCAAAGCTGTGGCAGTCAAAGAAGCAGGACAAGCGTCATTAGACTATGTTCGCGATAACGCGCATACATATTTTATTAACACAGGCATAGCCACAATGAAGGCTTGTTCTCATATATGCCCTAGAGATATATCGCAAGTTACCAGACCAGTACCGAAAGAAAAAATTGGCGGTGGTATAGCTTTGGTTAAACCTGGAGTTACGCGATAGCTACAGCTGGCCGAGTGGAACTTGGTCACGGGACCAACCACGTGACGAACCACGTGATCAGCCACGGCGCCGCGCCGCCGGCAGCTGCTCCGCACCACGCTGTCAAGTCCAGGTGCTGCTCATCTCAATATTTCTTGTGGAGTAGTCAGTTTGCTGAGAGCGTTAGGCACCACTGCTTGTTTGCATCACTTCATACACAGTCATGAAATTTAAAATTGTCGGATATCAGTTCAGCGAACCCAAAGAAGCTGCAACACTAGTGGTACCACGAAGCACCGTTAATGTGTCAAGCTTTCTGCTTATTCGTTTTTATTTTACAGTGCTCCACAGCTTAACGAGTAATGTGAGACATTCAGGAGTGTGAAAAAAGTCACCAGTGGAGAGGCGCATTAGTGCAGGAAATGAAGTACCAGATACAACAGAAGAATGTAGTTTGCATGGCAGAAGTACAAAAAACTAAATTGGGCCAAAAGGCCCAAACATAACGCTGTACTGTGCACATCCGGAAAGCACTCCACGAACTTTTGGCTAAACACCCACCTTCTTCCCCTAAAAAGGGGGGCATGAATGAATACATTTTGACGGCACTCTGTTCTCGAGGGAAGGAACCGTTTTACAAAGGTTCTTAGAAAAAATATTGAAATAATGCTGAAAAAATACACAAAATGAAAGATAACACGTCGAGCTGAAGTATCAACTCGCATAAAGATCGTTCTCGATAAATTATAAATGAAGTGAAAATTTTTGCGTAGAACTCAAAAACACTGTGAAACTCTCTGACTCTGAACTATACATTCTCAAAGCAAAACAGCAGTGTATAAAATCGGCATTCGCGTCACTTCAGCGAGCAGCAGGCCCCGTATCCCCAATTTCAGGCAGTCGCCGATATTATCATAATCCTTTTGGTGGCTCCATCTTTCACATACACTACATTTCCTTAATTTGCTACGTTTATATGAACTCGACAGAAGTTGAACTGGTTTGGTTTATGAGCGTTTAACGTCCCAAAGCGGCTCAGGCTATGAGGGACGCGGTAGTGAAGGTGAAGGCCTCCGGAAATATCGACCACCCGGGGTTTTTTAACATGCACTGACATCGCACAGTACACGGGCCTCTGGAATTTCGCCTCCATCGAAATTCGACCTCCGCGGCCGGGATCGAACTCTTGTCTTTCGGGTCAGCAGCCGAGCGCCATAACCACTGAGCCACCGCGGCGGCGCAGAAGTTGAACTGAGTCCCCTCTTTGAGGAAAAGTGAAAAAAGAAATTGCAGAAGAGCGTAGAGGACAAGTCACCGCATTTCTTCTCACAAGCGACTCTTTCCTTCGAATAATCAACTCGACCCTGACTCTGACGAGTTCATGCAAACGTAGCAATTGTTCCATCATTTGGACATCAATCAAACTAATATACTTTCTTTGTTTAAGTACAAATTAAAATTTGTCCTTCTTCATATGCGATTTTCATTACAAAAGGGTTATTTATCCTATGCATCACGGTATCTACAGCGCGTAACTGTATTTTATTCTTTAATCTTTTTCTTGTATTCAAATCTGGCGGTCTTGCACTTTATACTATGTACCTTGCCATTTGTTGTCTCTTTCTTCGCAATATAATTCGTGCACATTGATCCTCTTTGTACCTTCTGTTCTCTGATTAGTTGTGTATTGAAATTTACCCTCATGGGAGGTTCCACCCGCAATCTTGTACCTTGGAACCTCTCGCTGTATATTCTCGTAACTTCTTTTGGAATAATAATAATAATAATAATAATAATAATAATAATAATAATAATAATAATAATAATAATAATAATAATAATAATAATAATAATAATTGGTTTTGGGGAAAAGGAAATAGCGCAGTATCTGTCCCATATATCGTTGGACACCTGAACCGCGCCGTAAGGGAAGGGATAAAGGAGGGAGTGAAACAAGAAAGGAAGAAAGAGGTGCCGTCGTGGAATTCCGGAGCCCTCCACTTTTGGAATCACAAATAAACTTTCAACTTCATCACCTTGGCACCTGCGTTAAGGAACGAGAACCTGGCTGCACAGTAAGTCGCTATGAGGCGGCTGATGAAGTTCGCGTGGTTGCCCGTCTTCAGTCGCGCGCGCGAAAGCGCAACCTCACGCTGACTCAGCACAAGACGCAGGACCAATCTTTCAAAACACGGGATGCGCACGCGCTGGAGCGCCTTACAAAACCGCTCGTCTCGCGAATCGTGAAATACGGACTCGCAACGGACCCAAGCAGTGGGCGGAAGGTCAAAATATTCTCGGCCACGTGCCGCCCAACTTGTTTTCGACGCCGACAGCGGCGAAATGGAAGCGAGTAAATATCAAAGCAGAACTCGGAAAACATAATAACGGATATTTTGCAAGAAAATAAAAGAAAAGATATCGAGCGAGTATCTGACAGTGAACCCTGCAAGACCTGCACATTGCAAGCGGCTATAGTGTGCGTCGCGGGCGGCTCTTTAGGGGCGCGAAAGTGTTGAAGCGAGCGATTTTCTCGTTGGGCTCTTGGGGGGCAATATTTTCGGCCCCAAGGGCTCACTGGCCTCTACACGTGCTAGACTTTTTTTTTGTTGGGCTTAGCACGGTGTGAAAAATTTTTTGCGAATACAGGCGAACTAAAGCACGGTGTAAGATGTGGAATCGTTCAGGCATAAAAATATGTTTTTTTTTATTCCTGTGTTTCCAAGCATGAGGCGAAAGAAAAAACGCGAAAAATGGAGAAATTTAGGCTGAGCGTTGTGCCACAACCCTCTGCGTACACGCTGGTAGGTTGTCGGAGGTCATCAATGTGATATGAGCCACGGCATAACCGCATCTATACAGTGGAGATCGGAACAGAGGCAATCAGTATGCTATTAAGCAAGAAAGGCTGCTTTTAAGATACGAACTCGACAAAATAAAAGACTCCAAGGCAGGAACCAAGCGCTGTTTTTTTTAGTGGCATTTGGCTTATTTTAAGGTACCATTTTGTTTTCGCACTTAACGTCCGGGTACAAAGTTCTGACGAGAAAGTACGTACATACGTGGAGCAGCGCACGGCCATCATCGTTTTGTATTCAAGCGTCCGCGATGAATTCGAGTAATGCGCTTACGATTGCAGAATGCCTTTCAACGAAACTCATTAAGAACAGCTGTATTCGAAAGAGCCAAATACGACAGGAATTCTAAATTAGCATCGCTACCATTACACAACGCTTTACGTGTTTGAGTTAGCGCTCATGAAAACTTACACACCACCCACGCCACATCTTGCTTGTTTTAGTCGCAAGGAGAGAAACAGCACCGTAGTATGTGCATAACGTTGGCGGCATTTCCCGTTCGAAATGTCCCTTATTCGCTTGGTGGTGAACAGTACTTCGCGGCTCAAAATACAAGAAAAGCAATTAGCGCAAGATGTCTCAACAATACAAACAAGACGTGTCAATGAAAAGCGCGCCACTTCGGGAAATGCTATAACCAAATGGAGTCTTGGAAAGCACGCGCGACAAGGAAAGAGGACGCACTGCTGCCTCGTTAAAATATGCCACTGCGGTTAGCGTGAGCCATGTTCGCATACCTAGCCGTAGGAAGGAGTGTACGAGGTGAGAGAAAGTGAGGACGTGGGTGGGAGAAATGGTGCGAAAAAAGTTTTCAGGGTGTGTGCTGTTAAACGCTTGTTATTCGGAGATCGTCTCGTACGCTTGAAATGACGTCATAATCTCGTGACCATGATTGGCAATCTGATCCGCCGGGAACATGAATATTGTGTAACATGGTCCATTGTTATCGGTTATGCGTAATGTGACTGATAATTAATAAGCTGCGTCACCCACGTGACTAATTAACTGGCATGACCCACTACACCCCAGATACGTGGCAACCAGAACGCCATTACACTTACAGGATCCTCATGATCTCTCGCGCATCCTGACCACCTGCACAGCTGAAGCTTACACTAGTGCCATCATGCGAACGTTCCTGCCATTTTTTTTTTCACAGTGACACCTGTTAAAGACATTACCCAGTTCTGCGGCGTCAGCGCTCGATGGCGTTGGTGCAACACCGCGCCGCGCTAATTGGTTATCATACGGTGACATCACTCACGAAGTCGCTGCGACGCACCAAGCTGAGTGGTCCGGACACAGTGACTCCGCGAGTGACAGCATAGTGACGACACTCGTAACAAACCGCTGAAGACAAGTGTTAGTTAATGAAGTATATTATATTCACCAGTGCAATAAACAACGCCTCGCAGCGATAACCGTCCTGTGAATGCTCCTTCTTTTTGCTGCTCAGCTGCCCTTATCGCATTGATCTGCTAGTATTCCGTTGTAGCCGAGCTCATCCCCCCGTCCCTCCCCGCAGAGTTCCGAGGCTGGTGGCGGCGGCGACGGACAGCCTTCGGAGCTGGGCGACGTGCTTCTGGAGGAGCAGCTGGCGTGGGGCGAGGGAGCCGACGGCGGTCCGGACGAAGAAGGCCGCGTGCTGGACGCTGCCAAACGCGCCTTCCACGCCATGCGGGGCAAGAGGGAGGGCGACGACGTCTGGGACGAGGACAAGCGCGCGTTCCACGCCATGCGCGGCAAGCGGCTGCTGGCGCCCGCTAGCGTCGACTCCTTCATCGCCCAGCTGCGCCGAGCCGTGCTCCAGGGCAAGCGAGGATCGGGGTTCTTCGGCATGCGCGGAAAGAGGGAGAGGCGTGAGTGAGGGCCCATCCTGTTCTCTTCCTTTTTTTTTTTTGCGCCTGCATAGTCGAAGTCCTTACGCGGAACCTCTTTGGCCTGGACAACAATAAAAGAAACTTTTTCGTGCCCTGAAACCAGGGGTGAATTCCCAGGGAGGGAAAGGCAGCCCCTGCATTACCAGCATAGATAGAGTTGATAAAGAGGAGGAGGGAAAAGCAGGGATGTTAACCAGAAAGGGGTTCCGGTTGGCTACCCTGCACTGGGAAAGAGGAATTAGGGCACTAAAAGGAGGAAATCCGCACTGCAATACCTGAACTAGAGTACCCTATTACGTTATATCACAGCTCTCTAGCGAGCCGCTTGGATCGTGGGCTGCCCGATAAAAAAAAAAGGGCGGCGGATTTTGACTCTTGGATACAGTGAGGTGAAACATTTGATGAGAGCTTGAAAGTTGGCGCTGAAAGATTTAAAAGAGAACTAAGAGTGCATACAATGTGTATTATAGCTAGTTAAAGAAATTCCTACAGCGCTGTCGTATTGTTGGAAGTGCATTTTCAAAGTGCCAAGATTTTTTTTTGTGTGAATTTGTAGCCCCTCTTAGCGCAACCACAGCGGAATAAGTGATTGGTATTTGGCTTGGTTGTTCGTTCGCCAGTTTCCGTCCTACTATAACTCTCAAATTCCGGAAGCAAATTTGTTAATATCGTTGAAAATGTCCCCTACGCGGCCTCAGCAATATGCATATTTCGGCCATACACGTGAATAGGGTGATTTCATTGCCTTTTGTGTTTACTCTTTTTGTGTAGCATAAAGGAGGAATACTTGCGTGTTCTCTGATCGCTTAGGGACCTTCCTGTAGCTAATAATAAGCGCGTATCTTTCATTCCTGTGCGACCCTTCATAATTTTTTGCTTTCAAAAGCTTCTTCACGCATTTAGTCACTCTCATTATAGCAGCCGGTCGTCCTGCCAACCACACATGTATAGCTTATATAGGTTATGTTTACATGCACCACCGCAGACAGAAAGAATAAATTAAGAGTAATCTAGTGACCTCAATGCTTCAATAATTTCGTTTAGTATCTCTCGAAAGCCTTAATTTTGGTCTTCCTTTTATGGTCGTGTTTTAATGCGTCAGCATTAGCAGGCTCTGTAGAAGCCGAAATGGCGACCGCCATCACGTGATCACTTCGGATATCACGAACCTCAATATGCCACCTTGGATGTAACAAACTTTCCCGTGTTGACCTTTGATATAACAAACCTAAGCGTACCAATTCGCATATAACGAACTTTAGTCTGTCAACCTCAGATATAACGAACCTATGTTTACCACGCCACCACAAGAAAAAGAAGAATCGGTGTGTGTGTGATCCAAATAAGCGATACACGGTGCTCTAAAAATACAAATAAAGGCATATGACCAGCGCATGCTAACGCATTGAACCGATCCGCTGAGATTCTCCTAAAAGATCGTGATTATTACTATGCGTTGGAAGTGGCTCTAGACTAGAACGCCGTTCCTTCGCCTCTTAAGTATTTTCCTGATTTATGACATTAAAATGAAGCCATTGTTTCTTTTTTGGTCACGGTTATGGAAGCGGACGCTATTAGACTTCAGTCCGGTCGGTCAGCCGCTGCCGCCCAGATGAAACGTCTTGGCCTTCCGAATGACGCAAGCAGCCAGGCCACCGTGGTGTACTCGGCCACCAGTGATGACTCTTCGGCTGACGACGGCTTCGTCAAAGTCCTAAGCAAGAAGGCCAAATGGAGACTGCGCAAAGGTGAGGACTCGTCGTCGTCGAGTACGCCCACGATCACTACAAAGCGAGGATCATCGGCACATACTGTCCTATTTGTGCCAGAGACTCCCACCGACAATCTCAACCACATCAATAGGCAAGCAACGTCGGCGTTCCTGGAGGCCCGCGTCCCGTGAGCAATTAAAGATGTGAGGGTAAATCGTTTTAGGAGTGTCGTCGCCACTGATGTCATGGACCGGAACGCGCTTGAGAGTTTGAGCAACATCAGAACGCTCGGCGGCATCAGCGTTCGTTCCCATGGCCTTCTAGGCAGTGGCACTACGGCAGGCGTCATTTACGACGTCGACGTAGCCATCCGCGACTCTGATCTGCCCATTTTGATTCAACCAGCTACCGACGGTGTAGCCATACTGCAAGCTCAGCGTCTTGGAAGGACAAAGTGCATCAAGTTGACCTTCCAAGGGGACTGCATTCCAATGTACGTGAAGGTTGGGCGCTTTCGGCATGCAGTTAGGCCTTTCGTCCCGAAGTCTCTCCAGTGCCGGAAATGCATGAAGATAGGACACCTTACTAGTGTGTGCAATTTCCCCATCGTGTGCCCACAGTGTACTCAGCCACACAGCGGCGATTCTTGCCGGAGCAACAGTCCTTACGTGTGCCAATTGCCGCGGCCCTCATGACGCTGCCTCAAAAGATTGTCCTCGACTGAAAAGGGAAAGGGCGATACTCAAACAAATGACAAGAGACAATTCCACACACAGAGAAGCTGCCGCTAAGGTGCGACAACGTCGTCGCTCTCGTCACAGACCTTCTAAAAGTGTAGCGAGCATTGGAAAGGATCGTCCAAGAATTTCCGCAACTTCTCCTCCCCCTCCGCATACTACTTTAAGGTTTGGGAGCAATATGACTGGCGAGGCATAGACGGTTGTCGCAGACGGGCCTTGGCCATCCCTGCCTGAGCTACACACGCCCGCAGTGACCAAGCAGGTATTGCGTACTCGGAGTCCCGAGCCCATTGCTAATCAAGCACAAGTCACAACTGCGGTCCAAGACCGGGACCGGCAAGTGACTTGGCCATCGCTTCCGAAGCACTCACGACACAGCCTCAATGATAGAACAGTCACCGCGCACCCAGTGTGTTGAGCCTACTGCTGGTCGGGTAGTAGGTCAGAAACCGGACCAGGTCGCAGATGAGCAAGTGATTGCAATGCTGAAGCCAATCGTGAATGCCATCCGTGTGCTGCTTTCCAGCTTGCACATGCCAGCTGCACAGAATGCACTGCAGATGCTGGATTTGTTGAATCCAGTGTTTGCAGCTGTCCAATAGCTGGCACAACGCATCCTCCAGCCTCATCCTTCCGAGAAGTCCGATGCTTACGTTGTCATCAACATTATCAGCCGCAACGGCAAGCAGCCTTTCTTGACACTGAAACGTCTGCGCTGCCTTGTGATGGAGGGCCCTCGATCTGTTCCACTCAGGTCGCAGCAGTCGGCAGCCCCCAAGGTGTGCAGGCTACAGCTGAGGCGGCCTGTGACTTACAGTGCTTGTGTCATTGCCTGTCGTGCTTGCTACGAACCGCATTTCTCTATTACTTCTTATTCTTTTACGCCCCCTCATTCCTCTCCCCCAGCGCAGGGTAGTCAACCGGAACATTTTACTGGTTAACCTCCCAGCCTTTCCTATACCACTTCTATCTCTCTCTCTCTCTACTATGCGTAAAAATCTACTTAGGGGAAAAAATAAATTCTCTATCTTGAAGCTAACAGGACACCAAGTGTCGGCACCATGCTTCAGCTCGTTCTGCATCTTAAATTTCGAGTTTTGTTACTTAGTTCTTTTTTTACTTTTATCTGACGAGTGAGTGGTAGTGAGAGCGATCAATACTGTTTTTCTCCTTGTTTAGCGCACCGAGGGAGCAGCCTTCATTGAGCAATCTTCCCTGCCATGTATTGCTGCGAGCTTTGCTTCTTTGAGTGGGCTGACATCCCCGCGGTTACCAACAAAAACGCCTCCTTCCCTAACCGTGGCTACGCGCTGCTATAAGTCATCCCGTTGTTCCGCAGACGGCGTGTTCATTTCCCCTTTGTCCCGAAAATGCACCACTCATATTTGCCGAATGCCTCGCCGTTTGCACACGACATCGAGCAATCTTTGTCCCGCTAACCACCGCGACGTTGACTTCGGGGCTTAGCGGTGCTTCCGTACAAAGCCCCGCCGCCGATCGATTTTCCCGCTCAGTCAGCTGTAAGCGACGCTTTTGCTAACGGGAAATCTGCCCCATTGTTCCCTCCATACAAATATAAGGTCGCACTTTGTGCTTACAGCGAGCGTAGGAATTTTAGGTCCTTGCCCTCACAGCATTTCGTCTAGAGACACACTTGCGTACAAGTTAATTGAGAGGAGGTCACTGCGTACAGGGAACATGACTAGAGAGCGACATACTTGGATCGCGTGTGCAAGCATGCTCTAGTCCGTAGGTATCAGTTAAGTGATTGTCCGCAGAAGGGCTTCCAAGGACAGTGGTTGGTGGTCAGGCCCCGGTCTGGCGCGGACAGTTGCATGGCCTTTTCTTCTTTCTTGTCATGAACCTAATGCGTCCTTTCAACCGCAAATACGAGAACTATTATTTTTTTCTCCTCCTAAAACATTCCTCTTAACGATCGATTTCGTTATTTGCAGTTTAATCGCTGATACCATTGTCGTGTTTTTTTTTTTCCTTTTTCTATAAAATGAGTCGTGTTCAGACACCGGGAAAGCAAACAAATCTGCGCTGGTTTGAAGCTGTCACCAGCAAATGAGCTGGTCGCAAGGTTTTACCTTTTTCGCACTTTGAGTCCTTGCTCTTCCGCAGTCACCTTTAAAATTAAATATTTAATATTATGAATTAGAGGACTGATATTCAGTTCTGTTTTTGTCTAATGCAATATCGGCGCCCAGGAATAAGATGTAACAAATATCTTCTCAAGGTACCTCAACTTGATTATCTGTTTTAACGTCAACTTACTCGTTTTAATAAAGCTCGAGACCGTCAGAATATAACTACAAAATCTAGTAATAACAAATCATGCGCGATTCGTCCTTTCTTATGCATACACTATGCCTGCCCTTAGCGGCCCTGAATGCCCATCTGGATACCAGTCATTACAATTTGTCTCAATCTGTCAATATGTAAAAGTACGAATGCCTTTACATTAAGAACGAAAACCAGACTTCTAAACTTCATTGATCAGAACTCCTGAGAGTCGGGTTCATATCGTGGCTCTATATGGTGGCCACAACCTGCAGCGCAAAAGGCACGCGGAGCGAAATTATTGTGAATCTCGATGCTACAACACAAACCCCTCTTAAATGCACTACAGTGCCTCGGTTCTAATGAACAAAAAGCAAAAGTGTTCCTTAATCCGTGCTCATCTTATCACCATTTACGGTAACAGCGATGGGAAGGGACACAGTTTATCCCTAAAATGGTGCTTCTCGAACTGTTTCCCACTCATTGCCTGTTGGTCGGTTCTCGCTCTCGCAGGTGACGGCCGCAACAGTTCGAAGCCAAGGCCAAAGTTCGTGGGCTTACGAGGTAGGAGGTCGAGCCCTGGCGAGCCTCCAGTCGAAGCATTCTTCTAGGAGACCTCCCCCTTCTCCGCCTCCTCCTCCTCCTCGACCTCCGCCCCACGGCGCATCTCCAAACGTCCCGTCTGTCGCTTTCGCAATCAAGCACTCCGCCTGGATCGCAGGACAGAGCACTCCCGCGCCAAAGCCCTCTTCCCTCTGCGAGAGAAGCGCCGACGACAGCAGAGATCCCGAGCCGCGGTTATGAATCAAAGAACGCGCAGTGCGACTGACGTGCGACCTTGCTGGGACGTTGTTCGGACGTTGACCAACCCCGTGCAGTCAGCACCACGATGTCTACTCGACGCACTGATCCAATGTCTCTGTATGGGTCAGGCAATGGCGTGGCTTGCCTGAATGTACACTCTGTGGAAGGCTTCTCATTGATTTGATCACTTAATTTATAAATGCTTCATTCACCATTCTGCTGCTTCCCTGTTAAAGCCTGCATTGGTGCGAAACACCTTAATCAAGGCTTGCCTTTATATAGGAAGCAAGGCAGCCTGCTATTTATTGCTTTGTAGAATAAGTGTTGCATTCCTCCGATTAAGCAATGTCGCGCAAGCGGCCGTCATGCCGGTAAGTCAACGCCCTATGGCAAATCAAAGCGGGCATGAACAACCGGAACAGAAGCATGCGTAGAATGGTCACGCTAGCGTTAGCGCTGGTTTTTGCGTTCATTTTTTTTTTAGGGGGATAGGTGTACCATTTTGGAATTGAAGTAGACTTGTTTGTC
Organism: Amblyomma americanum; assembly: GCA_030143305.2. Lineage (NCBI taxonomy): Eukaryota > Metazoa > Arthropoda > Arachnida > Ixodida > Ixodidae > Amblyomma > Amblyomma americanum. Next base: position 219,568 of record JARKHS020014136.1, on the reverse strand, counting down.
GCGTAAGTCTATATGCGCACTCTGTGAAGGCTATGTGGGCTGGTATGTGCGTTCATTCTAACGGGTTTCGATGTACCGAAATAAATTTGAAAAAGTGCAGCACCGGAAAACACGTAGTTATATACGGCTCTGAACTCACTTCTCCTTGGCCAAACCTCCCGAGATATTTTTCTACCCGGTGCTATCACAGCGAACCAAAAAAAAAAAAGACACCTGCCCGCCGCAAAGCAAGACCAGCAACAGCAACAGTTCTGTAACCCAGATTGAAGTTCCAATCACGGGGTCACTGTTTATGTCTCACATGACAATGCTTCTTGTCAGCGCTATATGTATATGTTTTCCTCGTGAATCAATGACTGAAATGACACTCGCGATACTTGGCTTCATATGTGAGCAGATCAGAGCAAGTACTCCAATGTGTGGGTTCTATGAAGTTGAACCACACTGAACAGCCTTGATGGAAACATAATATGTAACGTGCACTCTGATTGGCTGGGACGGGTGGAGGCAGACAAAATAACTGGCGACATAAAGACTAAACTCAAGGGAAATGTGATTGCTGCTTCTGCGCTGGTCTGTTCCTCCTTGAACAGTTTTGAACTGTTTTGTTGGCCGCCTGTTCATACACGAACGGACGGAAGCAGCCAGGTCGTCTTATTTGTGCGCACATTTACATTGACAGCACATGCAACGGTGGTCGGTTTGTGCGTCTGCACCTGAGGGGACAGTTCATCATGCCGCCACTAAACCGGCGTTAATGCTTCCGACCAGCCCACGGGCTAACCGCACGTGCTCATGTTATACCGCCCGAGTAAGCATGACCCGTCAGCATACGTGCGGGACTAGCGGTGTTCCTAAATGTTCCGTTGTCGTTTACTATGACGCCTACTATGTTCTCAGCGCGTTGACATGCCGGCAAGGCGGATATGGCGCGATACTTTCAAATGCTGCATGCACGTTTGTCCGACTACGCCACGAACAGTGTACAAACAGATTATTTCGTTCGTGACAGTTATCATTGTGACGCTGCTTACAAATTCGTTCTTAGCAATAAATCCTACGCCTAAACATACTTCTTTGGGTCAAATTTACTTGTGCCAAGAGAAAGTAAAAGTTTTGACGAATGGTGCAGCTGAAAGAATATTTTTGGCGAGTGTATTGAAGGCGCCTACCGATCGCACAGCGGCTTCTTCATGGCTCTCTGATGTCGTACGGCGATACGTTGAAAAAGTTGACAATCGAACAGTAGCAGCTATATAGCGCTGTTCATATAAGCTTCGTGTAGCCTTGACGAGTTGATATATCGAACTGTCCAGAAAAAAAAAAAGGATTCTCCGTCGTTAAAAAGAAGCTCTCTTCCCATACTCGTGCCGATTCCCGTAGGCCGCTCAAGAAAGCAGCAGCGCCTACACGAGCAGGAATTGAGCCTTTCCGCCGTGTCCGCTCGTCGGGCTTGGGAAAAATCACGCGTCTTTGGGATCCCAGGAATTATAAGAACATGACAGCTTTACGCGCCTCAATGTCGCCCTCTTCTTATGCATTTCGTGCATGTCTCGAGCATCGGGATACTCAGAAAACCGGGAAATACAGACAGAAAGCTATCATGGCCGGGTACACCTTCGGCGACGAGAGCTGCCAACCGGGGAGCTCTGCCTAGAATTCTTTCCTCCTTGACTCGAAGTCAGTCTCCGAAACCCTTTCCGCCTTTCCTTCGTTTCGTCGTTAAAGAATGTCGGTCCACGTTACCAACGAGCGCTTACTTTCTTCGCGTCGTCACAGGGAAGAATACGCTTTATCCGCCCCTATTGTTCCTTTGGACGCGGCGAACCTCGATAAGCGCATTGTTCTTGGCGTCGACGACGACTCACAGGTCGCGATCGAAGAACGTGCCGTGGTCTCGCGTCTTTGCGTCTTATCGACACCGCACGGATGGCGGCGTCCGCTTAGCCACGGAAACGACATTCAGGGTCGGGTGTTACGTGCTGGTTGTTTTGGCTGAGCTAATCGCTCCAAAGGGCGCGTCAAAAGCACCTCAGGCATGACAAATATTCCCTTTATCACAGCGACACGCTGACACCGGTCTTCTGGCAACAGTCAGGGAGTTCGCATTTGTCGAGGAATATTAATCGATTGGAATTCGTCGCCTGGTCATAGACACGGTATAGAATGTGTGTACGAAAGCGTGTGCTTGAGCTGGGGTTATGTGCACACTCTGCGGTAAATGAACTTCAAAATCAATGTTAACACAAAAGTGGCAAACACGCTGAATCATTTCTCGTTGACCTTTTTATTTTTATCCAGAGGCACTTTTAGAACAGGTGTACACTCCATATGAAGCGTTCAGGAACGCAGGAAAAGCAGTTTTTGAAGACTTGTCTTACCTCTATCAAAGAACATATTCAGATCCCGTTCTAAGGATGCTATGTTAAGGCACATTAAAAACTGTACCTAGGAAAAAGCGCGTTAGGGAACAACAGTTACGGATCAGGAACGCTTATGAACATCACCAACTCGCCCGTCTAGATATAGAGTTGAAAACTGTATTTCTCAGACATCAGTCTACTTGTGTAGTCTGTATGAGTGGCATGACTGACAGCATCACAAGAAAATTAGCTCGAGTTCAAGTTTCCTATGTTCCGCTCCCTTCGAGGCAGAAAAAGTCAAGGCAAGCTGAAATGAAGTGCAGAGTGCAGAAAAAAAATTGAAAACAAGTAATTAACCATCCTCGCACTTTTAACCAATTTCTTTAAAAGTCGCAGTGCCACAGTGATGTGAATTTTGCAATGGAGTCTACTGATTCACAGGTGTCTCGTTAAGATTTCAATTTTAAAAGTTGTTTCAAGTCATTCCAGACACGCCTGAACCTTTGTTCGGAATGGTTGGCCGAAAACGAGAAACTACTGCATACAAACTTCGAGTGTTCACTGCTGTCGTTAATGACGATTACAACTTTGGGCTGCACCCGTTGCTAGGTGTGCTCGTTGGCGCCTTGCGGCATCTATCGCTGAGCAGTCAAGACCAATATTGTAAAAAAACGTCGCCGTTGGGTAACGAAGTAGATCCGAATTTCACCAGCTTTACAGATTAAAAAAGAAGCAAATTAAATGTGTGGTCAGAGGGTGGTGTTAGAATTTGGGTGCGACCTACAAAATAAGGTATGCCTACTCGACCGCTGACAAATGTCTTTCTATGCCACCGACATTAGCACTACTAATTACTAAAGGTGCAAAAAACTTCGCACCTGGTTTCCATGCCATCTTTTAAAGCTTGGCATAATATCCCTCCAGGCGTACTCAAAAAAGATCCATCACACAAAAACAAATCTTAGGTTGAGGGGGGGGGGGGGGGGGGGCGGAGCCGCGCCATTTGAGGTTCTTTTTCCGATTTGTACAGTTAAGTCGCAGTGGGTAGTGTACAAGAAACTTCGGATAACTTTACTAGTGATTAATTAATCACGTGTGTTTCTGCAGTTATTACGCGATGAATCCAAAAAATACGCTCGTCTTTACGACCGTGAACATTCGCTGATGTGTGATCATTTTGTGTCATGTAGCACTGTTATTGTGCCTGTGCACTAACGAAACAAAAATATCTTTAGTAACGTGCACCAAGTAGACCCTTGAGAAAATATAAAGAAAAACGCGAGTGCTTCAATCAGGCAGCAATTCGACCACGTCCTTATCAACACAAAGCACGGGGGGCAGCCACAAGTTTTTCCTGAACCTTTAGCGCCCAAAGCAGCTTTGTCGTGGTGTTCGCTTGCATCTTATGTGCTCATTGTCGATTTCTTCAAGCCAACAGACATATTGTTCCTGAACAGAGCTTCGCAAAAAGAAGAGACATATCAGCTCGTTGTTACCGCTGCACCCTGCTGCAGTGTATACTGGTTGTAAGCAGCGTTGATGTGGCGCGTAAATTTTGAGAAATGTACAGTACCGCTACAAGCATACGAGGAGGAAATCTAGCATGTTATACCCTGTCCTACATTGCCCGCCTTTTTCACCGCATTGTGTTCTCCTTCATTTCGTTAGGCTTGCAACAATGTACTCCTCCAGTTCCAAGCTTCAAATAAAACGATCTTCTATTTTGAAGTGGCTAGAGTGTACTGTTCTCTGTGTGAGCAATTGGAGGACGCCCTTAGAGCCTGTCTGGTAATGGTGCCTCCCAGGAGAAGTGGATGACGCTCGAGTTTGAGCAATAAGTGGAAAAAAAAAACGTGCCGATTATTTTTTGGTGGTGACGGTTACTGTTGTTCACTCACAAATTTAAGAAGAAAGCAAAGGAAATTTAAAACGCGTGTAAGGAAACCGACGTAATCCAAAGCCAGCCTGAAATCCCCAGAAGTGGGCACTAATCACCACTTGCCACGCGCAGATTCACTGACGGGAAGTGCTGTTTAACCCTGAGTTGCGCACGATGAACTCTTCACTATAGAGTTCTCTTGGCCAGTGCCGTATAAAAGCTTAACCTACGCAGACGCTGGCCAAGAAACAAAGTAAATACGAAAAAAGTATACGTTGTTTCGTATGCAAAGTACTGTATCCGAAACAAAGTATACAGTTCAGTCTGCTTCATACGCCAGCCCAACTTTATTTGTACCCATAGACTTCCACATCTCAGTGCCCATACTGTTCACACACATACGCAGATATAGAACACTGCCTTACACAGAACCCCACAGGCTTGCAGTGCCCCGCCTATCCTTCCCCCCGTGGCCCATCTGGCTCACCTCCCGGAACTTGACTCTGCAACGCGCCCTCGTCACCTTTGCCCAGGAGAGTTAAACGTTAACATAAAGGCTATTTTAATAAAGGTGTCACACCGCCACCACCTCGTCTTCCCCTATCATCTCCACAAAAGAAAAGAGGTATCAGCACAGACATGGTAATAACTGAGACCTGATCACTTGTTTCATCAGGGCTCGTTACCTCATCACGTGCGTTTGTCAAATGCACCTCTTGGAGAGCATTCAGACACAACTAGCTTACGCATCGTGATAATCACGAAGTGAACAAGGGAAGGAAAACCTCGGGGTACTTGTCACCGGTTTGACAAGAGCACTTGTCTTCGTCTTGGCAAATCGTTCATCACTGACGGAGTTGAAATAGGGTCATCCCTCTGAGGAGGAAAGCCAGGCAAAGACAAGTCCTCTTGTCGAAATGTTAGCAAACACCCGGCGGTTACCTTCCCTTGTTAACTTTGTGATTATCAAGAACCATCTGACCTGCCTCTCTTTATGCATCATGTGTTTGGCATGCATTTCCAAGTACTTCAACTGTTTTTCAGTGCAAAGGCAGCACGCAAATGCTAGTAATGCGATGACCTACGCTTTATTTTTTTTTAGCACGATGATCTCACACTTTGCGCCTCAATGGGCGGAACATGCCGTGTTGCATCTACAGTTTGGACAATTAAGGGCAATTTCGCGGCTACAGTGACAATCAATAAACCCACTTCCTACCCATGTAGAAATGAAAGATTCAATTAATGGCGACCGTTACGCGTCAGGATATTAATGGAGCCCCGTCTGCTGTCGTGGCACCAGTTTAAATGCAATTTATAAGCGTAGCTACAAGTGGCATGTGCATTCCCTTCGGCACTAATTAGGGAGCATCCTGTCTAAATTACAAACGCTGCGTCAGAGACATCGGCGCCTAATGAGAAGCGATGGCCTGTGATGTCATTGATCACTCTTGCGAAAGAAGCGGATGGATGAAGACACCTCGACCCAATTGCAGGTGCGTGCTGCAGTTAAGGAGTGGAAGTTTCCGAATGATCAACGATTCATTTAATGTAAATGGCCGGCCGCCGATTCGGAACTTCAAGGAACAGTCTGAACACCGTTCACTCTCCCGATCCGAACCGAAGCAGAAACGGGACATTCACCCTGCGAACATATAGCGGAAAGTAAGAGCCGCTGAGCTCATCCTCTTTGGCTGTACGTTTATTACTGCGAAGCGATGGCAGTGAAGCATGCTACAGCGCTGGAGGCTAAACTCGAGGAATATCGAGGTGAGATAAAGCTCATATTCTTAAAAAACGTTCGCTGTTGTGAAGTTCACATAAAAACATGGCATGGCTTTAGCACACCCGATGAGGCTGCACAGAAACACCACTCAGCTACATAGCTCCTGCAAAAAAAATCATGTTCTGAAAAAGATGTGTAGTTTTCTTTGCAGTCCTCTGACTGTGTCCATGACGCCAATAAATATTCGGTCACTGCCTTTATTGGCATTACGCTTGAATAATCATCCCGAGACACGGCTTTAGAAAAAAAAAAAACGCCTGACACCCTATTGACTGAATGACATTTATTGAGGCGCTGTAACTGCAGCGGACACCTTCGGATCTCCGGGACGCAGCCGGAATAATACTGCTTCCATTTTGTTAACGCTTGAATTTTCTATTTTAGCTTAGGCAGCCAAATAGCTATGTTTGCGTGAACCCCTAAACAGGTTCCAGAGCACAAGGAAAAGGGCAGGCTAATATCATTTGTCCAAATGATATAAGTTGCTTAGTTATCAAGACTGGAAGTTCAACACAAAGGGTGAAAATAAACGGGCTTAAAATGCTTATTTGCGAGACTTTTCCAGCAAGAAGGTTTTACAGTAAATGTGGAGCCACCATTTTCGGCTAGCTGCGATATTCTTTCCGTTAGAGGTTTGTGCGGTGAGTTTGGTCTGCCTGCAGCCATCGCAGTAAAAAAAAAAAAGCTCAATTCATTTTCATGATGGTTCCGAACATAATGCTTCCGTTTATTTTTGACGCTACAAAAAATGCTAACAACTCGACACCAGTTATTGGTAGCGCACAGTGATAGGAATAGCCTCCTGTTTTTAATTAAAATACTATTCTGTTCCTAGAATTTTCTCCAGTCACCACTAAAAGAGTCCATGGTGCTTTACTTAAATATCTCTCCCAAATTATTACTGCTTACGACTGCGCATGACAGACACTGCTGCTAGGAAAATTCTCTCCGCGCATTCTATGTTTTATCGCACCACAGCAATGGAAGATGCAGCTCCTCAAACTTGAAGTGAAGTGAATGGCGGGCGCTGTAGCACAGTCTACTCAATGTGCGACGGTGTGCTCTATGGTCATAATCCTGGTGTGGGTACTGTCATTATCTTCAATTCAATTCAATTCTTTATTTCCCATGTACACATGGAGAGGGGTGAGGGCAAAAAGCCAGTAAAATGTGGCTTGACGTGCCCCTCGGCCCCTACACTCAGGGCAGCGTGCAACATGAAGAGCAACATATGCAATCAAGATAGGGGATGAAACAGCAATAATAACAAACAAAATAGCAGAAAGAAAATATCGCAAACAAAGCGCGCCTGAGGTTACTTCAAGAACGCCGTTTCATGAAAATAATTCGAAAGAAGCAGTGAAATATGCATGTTACAATCTAAAATGTAGCACATGCACTCTGTATATCTTTGCGGCATACTCGAGACACGTCAACATTTGCAGCATGAAACTTATTTAAAAGACGGGGTAACGGGTTTGCTAGGCTATGGGTACACACCAGTCAGGTTCCCTTGTTTAGTAAACTGGCCAAAAGTTCGGACTTCGACTTTCAGTTTCTGACGTACTCTCAAGTGACAGTCACTACAGGTCCAAATGTATTCGAATAGATCCCCTGATTCATATCCGAGAAGAGAGTGTAGATTCCTTTTCCGTTGGGGGCGCACGTTGAACTTTCCCTGCGATGACAGATTGCAATGCAAGTGCCACAAGGGGTGCCATTTTGACTTCAAGGTTGTGCTGGGGAGAAAAGATTTCTTCGCCGATAGCGGCAAACGCTATATCTTGAGACCCGTAATGCATCAGTAGGTCTTGGTAAACTTGAACGCTTGCACAGGCCTCGCTCAATGACAGTGCCAAGGGGAGGCAGGAGGTGGTAGTCCCCACGCAAGAAGTTTGCTGGGACACTGAAAGATCTTCCAAGCACTTTGTTCAGACCCAGGAGAGGACGTTTCATATGATAATGCGGCCCACATCAGCCGTATGAGTGGTATATGAAGCTCATACTACTGCATTTTGTTCATCCATTCTTTAAGAGGAGTAATGCCCCAAATGCATTATGCGTACCCAAATTTCACCTTTACGTCATGCAGCCCCCCCCCCCCCCCCCCCCTTTTTGCCGCTCATTCTTCTCCGCGCTGCCCCACGACGATTGTTCTGGTGCCGTGCCTAGCCTTGCACTTGCAAATTTGTTCCCGTGGGAACATTCGGGGTACCAATTTGTGCGATACACTGCAACACTCGAATGTTACCAGCGTTGTTTTCAGTACGTTAAGCCAATACTTGTGACGCAGCGTCAATACAATTCCATTCACTTTATTTTTCCAGGAAACTAGACACATCCTAGTGAGACTCCACAGCTAAGAGGTGCTGGGAAACAGCTTGACTGGCCCAAAGAACATCTAAAATGGCAATAAATGACGAAACGCGTATAATTGGATGAACGTGGCTTACACAAAAATATTTAAAGCACCGTTTAAGGGTCGGAGTCCGGCCTTCAATTCGTCAAGAGTTGGTTGCGACGTTCTCAGACCTGCGGTGTAAGGACAGTGCAGTCGCGTGCTGTTATGACTTGCGTATCAATTTTCTGTCGTCAATACAAAAAAAAAATGCGGCTTCCATCACCTGAGTGTTTCCTCGTATGATCCTCTGCTCAATCCTCGGAAACGTTCCGCAAGCCTTAACTGGTGCACCGATTTCCAAATCTGAGAATTCACTACTCGCTCCTTACGCAAGTCTCCCACAGGCGCCATTTTGTGAAACTGCCCCCGTGCTGCCATCTACCGAGCCGACAAAAAGTTTACTGGATGGCGGCGGGAAGGTTGAAAAACTATCACCAACATCTGGCTGCGGCGTATATGGCCAATATTATACAATAAGAGGCATTGAATTAGTGCCTGTCGTACCCCCCCCCCCCCTTGTTCCTTCTCTTACTCCATATTCGGGAGAAATGCTCCATTTGAAGGACGCATGCGGAAACGAGCAAAGGACGATGTGTGGAATTATATACAATATGTGGCTAGTGACTGTCTGAATTAGCAATTATCTGGTATTTGGTCTCGTGTTAATAAATTTGCTAGTTTCGTACTAGAAAAAATTTAGAAAAATAGCATAGTCATTCCAAATATTGATACCTTTTAAGTCATTTCCCTTCGCTAATCGGTGAAAAAGAAACAGCAAACTCTGGCCAGTCCCTATAATTTTGCTACACAATAACAGGTATTGTAGTTGGCTTGAGTGCGTCCCCAATAATTAAATTATTTCTCTTTAGTGGGTCCTTTTGGTGAGAAAGCTGCCACTAGTTGTGCAATGGCGTAGTTATAAGATTGTGGCAAGAATTCGGGGCTTAACCTTTTTTACCTCCATCTAGAGAATGCCATCAGTTGACAGGTTTGTTGAGCAGCTTGCGGCTGAACACAAGTTACGCCAAGACACTGACTGGGAGATGACATCAAACGATGGACATATTAGATGAGCATGGAGAGCTCCCACTCCTCGAAAACATATGACTATGCATTACAACCTAAGGTTATAAAACATGAAACTTTTCTCCACAAACATAACACTGTACCTTCAAAAGCTTCTTTGCACGTCACAGCGGCTGAATTTTAACAATGACAATTTATGAGAAATCAGCGCTTCAGTTAGTGTAGCCATAACCTCGCCGTGTAGCACACTTCTCACTGTAAAACAGATACAAAATGCCTATTATTTCACCCGACTGCTACCTCTGATCCCATCTTCCATTCCTTATCGTGAACACTGCACAACAGCAGTTCGCGCGATCGCAGTTCTGTACCTCGTTGCAATGCAGCGCTTTCTTGCTTCAGAGCCGGCCCCTCGAATGGGGCTTGTTGGTGCTGAAATTGCTCGTGCAGAATTTTTTTTTCATATTTACCCCTTCTCAGAACGAGGGTGCAAAATGGCTCAATTCGCCTAAAACCGACCAGAAATGGCAGGTCTCAGGACGTTACCCTCACGTGTTCATAAATATTTATAGGCTGATTCTTGAAATGTCATGCCGTAACAATAACGCGGTCTCTCCATTATAATTAAACTAACAGCGACACACAGTTTCTGCCTGTCGGTGTGGTTGCTTTGGAAGGTCCTCGGAGACAAAATGATCATGATAATGACCTCGAAAAGCCAGAGCCCAGCGGGACTAATAATTGCGAGCTGTTTCTTGCTGTCAGAGCCTTTCTTGTGCACATTGTATTTCAGCCACTGTGCACTGCGCAATATGGGGGCTAGTGATGCATTCGTGTGGAAAATTTATCGCTTTGTGCTAGCGGTCGCCCTCCGGGCACCCCTGCCTTAAATTCGCTGCATGATCCTTCAGTTATTACCTACAATTACATCATACTAGACGAAGCCTAAGGAGAGGGCGAATAAAAAGAGAAGCCGGTGAAGTTCAGCCGAGGAGTGGAAAAAAACCTGATAAAACACAAGTGAACAATATTTAAGTTAAGAAAGGAACTGCACAAAACAAACATGGAAGGGAACGTGAACAGGGTGGGCGCAGACTCGCCACTGACTTTATTCGGAAGTGCACATAGTTTTTGAGTTCATACCTGCTAAATAGTATATGTAGGCGACGTTCAAAAACCGGCTTTGTTTCCAATACAAGTTTGTAGAAGGACTGCTCACACAATCACCGCATGTCTCGTCCACGAAAAAAAGTTTCGGAAAGTTCGCATGCAACCTGGCCACGGCTTCTCAAAATTTTTGTGCTGGAAAGCAAAGGCTGACATGGTTTGCTACGTAGCCTTAGGGCATGCGCTACAACGTAAGGGTAAATTAGACTCCGCTTTGTTTTTCATAGAAAGCTGTTGTCCCCTTAATCATTCCACGCAGGTTATAATGATCTCATTTGCAACTCCAGAAAAGCACGCAATGAAGAGAGTGGCCTGACGCTTCACGCTGTCCGGAACACTTCGGCCCGTACATGATCCGCGGACATAGCGAGGCCAACTTGCACGGGGCAGGAAGCACCAATGGCACACCAAAGCGATTCGCTACTTTGTTCAAATTGTGGGAAGCCCTGCCGCGATATTATCTACCAATGGCTACTAGGACACAGCGGCATCGCAGGCAATCACCACGCGGACGAGGTCACACGAACTACCCACCATGACGGCGGTTTTAAGTCGATCCCCATTTCAATAGTGTCGGTGCATTCATAAATGACTTATTTAAAATAAAAAAACTGATTTTCCGGCATATTCTATCTAGTTTATAAAAATAAGACATTTTGTCACCCTTTGGTTCGTTTTACAACCAAAAGACACAAGCTACACAAACTCATCCTGCCTTAAGCCGCGCTTCAATTAAAGAGCGAATTAGCACAATTTTAAAATACCTTCAAGAGCTTATACGAGCACGCCGTTTGTTAAGCGAAAAATGAAAGCAACACATTTTTGGTCAACGTTGCCCACCGTAAACCAGCAGGCTGACGTTGAACGCAGCGGAGATGCTTTATTCCTTTTATTGAGACAAGCTTGGTCTGATGTGACGGGACAAAAGGCAATCAATTTTTCCTGACGAGGCCCCCTCTCCCATTATGCTCAGCAGGATGACAACTGTAAGTATTCGAGTTTTTGTGCGTAATAGTCCATTCTCAACAGAGGCATTAGAAAATTACTGTCTCTGAAATCGTACGGTTTGTTGCGGTGCAGATATAAAGCATAAAAGAAGCCCTGGTCACGGGTAACTTCACTCTAGATATGGATTACAGGCTTTAACTAACATATTTCGTTTGTATTCAGTAAACTGCGCTTTAAGAAAAATCGGTATGTGTGTTCTAATAGTTCTAAGTTTTCTATGCAAAGCAACGCTTTTTTTTTTCAATAACTCATGCCTGTGTAAGTTTGACTTAGCAGTAGTACCCAAAATTAAGAGACAGTAATGGCCGCCGCGGTGGCTGAGTGGTTATGGTGCTCGGCTGCCGGCCCGAAAGACGCGGGTTCGATCCTGGCCGCGGAGGTCGAATTTCGATGGAGGCGAAATTCTAGAGGCCCGTGTACCGTGCGATGTCAGTGCACGTTAAAGAACCCCAGGTGGTCCAAATCTCCGGAGTCCTTCACTACGCCGTCTCTAATATGCTGAGTTGCTTTGGAACGTAAAACCCCTATAAACCAAACCAAACCTAAGAGACAGTAATATAAATGAGACTGAATTAACGCAACATATAATTGACGTTAATAAGTGAGTAATTACTCATTGCCATCCACCCAAAACCAGCCATACGGCTACAAAGGATAGCTATACAGTTTTCTCAGAAACTTCGCAGTTAAAGAAAAATTCGTTCAAATGAGCTAACACTCACGACAAGCTTATGGTAGGGCGATAGCGAATTGATCAATAACTCGAAGTGGGAACAGTTTTGGTGTTGTTTGTCATTACCTAATCTAATGAGAGGAACACGCTTCTCTATCAGTTCAGACAGTTTGTGTTTCAAGAGCAACCAGTCGTCTTCAGTAGATCGTTGGTTTCTGAGCAGGAAAAATACCTCATTGAAAAATGTGGTAAGTTACATGTTAATTTCATCCTATCTTGCTTTACTATAATATGTATTTTTTTTACTTGTAGTACCTGCAAATAAACTCGGAACTAGAATATCAAACTGCAACAACTTATGATCGCTAAATCCGTCAAGATACGCAACCGGCCGTATTGTTTCCGGAGCAGTGGCTAGAGCTAAATCAAGTATGTTAGAACCACGGGTATTCTGACTAATCACTTGAAATAAGTTGAAGTCTAGAGTAAAGTTGGTGAATTCTTAAAAATTAAAATCACCCAACAAGTAAATGTTACTAGGTGAACAATGGTCAACAGCGTCAGAAATGCTAGACCGGATCGCCCAATGGGATCACCTTGAAGCCGTGAACCGAGAGGCTATGAGGACCATTACGTGCCTTCCACGCATCACACCGGTCATAGCTTTACAAGAGAATGCGCAGCTCAATACCATTGATGAGCTGGTGCAGCAGCGCAGTGATGCGCGCAGTCTTAAGGCCAGTCTATCGCACTCCACGCATGCACTGAGGACTTATGCAACGTCACACTCCATTCTTCGGCCGTCAACGGCAGTTCTTCCCGTATGGAAGCTTGTACAGCTCAGCGAAAACAAGCCAGCAGATAATCGCCGACCAACATCTGCTAATTCGGCATCGTTGCTTCGCCAGAAATTTGAAGAACAAGGTGCTTGCCTGCCTGAAGGATCTATTGTTGTCTACGTAGACGCAAGCATCCAAGCCTGCGAAGCAACGACAGCAATCCACTGCCCGTGTAGACCAGCCCTGAATCAAACCTCTAGGTTTCAGCTAACGGAACGCCCTTCGTCCTTTTGTGCTGAGCTCATTCCAGTTCAAGGAGCACTCTGCTCCGTGGCCGCCAGAACTATGCTCCCTGCGGCCCACGTTGTCAACCGCACTGACGCCCTTCAAGTAGTCCGGTTGTTACGACGTGTTAGCCGCTGTCCAACAATATGTCAGGACACCCACCGACTCGCGGCACGCATCCCGCACCCAGTACGTATTGAGTGGGTCCCACGGGATGTGCTGACCTCTCAAAGCCAGGTATATTTAGCGACCCACCTCGCGACTCCAGGCTCATCATTGCCTCGGCTCCTTCATTTGGACGATTTTACCCTCCTTTAGTCAAGAAAGGAACTCCTCCGGCGCCGTACACGTGCTCTCATCCCTCCGTGTGCGGTAACCCTCCCCCGCGGCCTTACCTGTGCAGAGGAGGTTGTGCTTAGGAGGATCCGGGTCGGGGTTGCCCCTCACACCTGCCGTCATTCGGAAGTGGCCTCAATACCGCGATTTCTTTCTTCGGCCTGGGTGTCCGATATGTAAACGCGAGGACATTGAAGCCGAAATTCACCGCTTACTGTGGGACTACCCTGCTCTCAAGCCTACAAGGATCCGGCACCTGAAGGTAGCGGGTCTTTCATCAAGCAACCCTGCTTCATATATTGCCTGGACGCAGGGACCGTACCATCGTTCTCTGCTGGACTTCAACAAATTAGCTAGCCTTTTTTTCATTAATTTAATCACTACTACATCTTTCATCACACCTTCGCCCATCATTGATGCCCTGAGCCAATAAATCTCGCTTTAAAAAAAAAGATATAGTTTTGCAGGCAGTCGATACTATTTAGAGGTCAGAGTTTAAGCTGACAGCAGTGGAAGGTAACGTTCTTTTAATCTGTATGGTCATGCCCGTAGATATTGTAAGCATGGAGGTCTGGAAAGATTTCAGTCTTTGATACTGGCGTGCAGCCAAGTCTCGGTTAAAGCAACTATATCAGATTCACTGTCTTGCAGAAAAGAACAGAGGTGATCACGTTTAGGCATCAAGCTTCGGATATTTGAAAATAAAAGGGACAGCGTCGGAGCGGGAGAGTATGACGTTGCCTGAGGGTGCTCTCTCAAGCTCGCTGCATTGCCTAGCTATGGTGATACTAATATGATCGAATCAGTGGCGCTGTCATACGCATGTGTTTTTTGTCCATTCTAAGTTTATCAAATGCCAATTTATGAGACTTGGATTGTGAGTTAGCAAACTTAGTCTCCTTGCTTCTAGCTTCACGAGTTGTAGCGAAAAAGTCCTCACGGACTACAGGACTGGAGTCTTTCAATTTGTTCCCACTTGAAAGGATGTTCTGTTTGCCTTTAAAGAAGGTCATCTTGGCTATGATTGGACCATGCATATCAGTTCTGAATTTTACTAATTTATGAGCTCTTTCAAATTGAGAAAAGTCATTGATAAATCTAGGTGCTCTGGACAAAACGCAATGACTTTCCTTTCAGAATCTCGCAGCTTTAGTCTTTTACATCTTCGATGTCAAAGAAAAGCAAGTTATTTCGGCGCAATCTATTTTCAGCATCATCACATCTTGAGTAAATGCTAGAAAGCTGGGAAGAAATCTCTCATGGCATTGGCAGCTATGAAAGAATCAGGCCTATCAAGCGAGGCTGTCGTTGTTTCGAGGGCTGCCGCTTTCAACGTCAGCGACTTCTTTATCGGTAGCATCCTGCCTTTCTTTAAAACACCTTTGATTTTATTAAGGATTGTAGCTTGGCAAGCTTCAATTCTTTGGACAGTCAGCAAGAATGTTTCCAATGTTTCCCTTTCAGCTGCATTCAGAGGCCCAGGATTGCTTTCAATGTCACCAGATAGCGAGAGTAGCATACCGTAAAAAAAAAATAGGCAAAGGCAAGATCGCAAGGACAATACACGCTTCAGTGCATCAATACACTATCCAGGGTACGACAACGCAAATAGGCAATAACCACTGCTTTTCACAAAGGTTACTTCTAAATAACCAACCTGCAAAATCCGCTGCGGTAAGATTTCCATGGCGGTCACGGTGCCATGCCCGAGGTGGATGGATCCAGGCTCGCTCTTATATGCGTCGCCGATGTAGGAGATAGCAGCTGAAGACCCACGTTGCCAGATGAAAAGCTGTCGTCGACCAGGTTTGGCCAAGAAGCAGACGAGAGCGAAGGTCGCCCAGCGGCGCCGGAAGGCGATGAAACAGCAGGATCCAGAAAACAGCAGGAACCACATAGGTACGCGGCCTGCTATATCCGAAGCGGTGAGATTCCCATGGTGTTCACGGTGCCGTGCCGGTGAAGTATTCAGCAAGTGCAGTACAAACCAGGAAGAAGCGAACTGGACATACCCAGCAATTCTGGACAAAAGCATTTTTAAGCGGGAAACCGTTTATGAACGCAATTTTTTCATACAATGTAATACTTAACTATAACAATCAATACATCCGCAGAAGACCCGACGGCAGTCGTTTTTTTTTCTATTCACGTTTTTGCTATCGTCAGAAGCGTTCCCCATTGGTTTTCTATATGGCAACCTTAACTGTTCGATGCGTCGATGGAAACACATATCAGAAAAATAGACAATTACCTTCAACATTTCCATAACAGTGTCTTACAATTTTCCAATTTTCGAAATTTTTTGCCCGAGAAAGCTGGACATGGAAGACGGCGGTACTTGCTTTTCGCGCGTCTTTTAAAACGGCTGCGGGCATACTTCGCGTTGGGGCAAATCAACCAGATCGGCTATGATCAAGGCCCTTTGAGAGGGCTGGCTTTGCTTTATTAGATATAGCAGCCTTCGTAACTGTTTAGCAAAGCTCCAAGTCTCGCCACACTACACGGATTTTTTTCATATTTTTGCCCAGCATTAACCTGAACGCTGCTACCACGAGTGAATCTTGATGTACTGAGCAGAATGCGCGCCTAAACACGTTGCAGCTAAGCTATCGCAGACGCTGGCCCAAAGGTGATTTGTCAGGCAATAAAACAACAAATGACCTGCAACCCTTATCGAGCTTAAACTCCTCCCTTATCCTCTGGATAAAGAGACCAGCGTGGTTTAGCCACTGCATGATGCGGCTTATGTCTTTTTTTTTCAGCGTGATATCAATTACAATGAAAGGATATATGCACGACAACTATTTGAGACGCTGTCAAGAAGCGTCATTAAGGTACGCTACCCTAGACACGCTGGTACAACCGCACCCCAAAAGAGAGGCAAGGGTGCGTAAGTGATACAGATGGAATACCACTCTGGCTTGCAATTAGTGCGGTCTTATTCACCGGGGGTAGGCAACCATGTGGCTGAAGTAGGATTGTCGGCACGTTCTACTACGAACTGCAGCGCACATTCTGTGGAGCTATAAGGTTATTATAGCAACAGCTGGTGCCCGAACGAGCTAATGCTGCTGGCGGAGCTCTTGGGAGAGCTGGGCCGCTCCTGCTGTCGCACTACGCCCAACGCTATGGCCGCTTCTGGTGGCCCATGTGACACACGTGTTGGAAGAAGCACCACACCGTGCCGAGCTGTAGCCTCAGCCCACCCATTTGAAATAGCGACGCGGACCCGGGACGCGAAGCAGTCTTTCTCAATATCTCGCACTACATGTGGAGAGAAAAGAAATGCACGGGATTCAAGGTGAGTAACATCTATAGGATATTTAATGATGCTCAAGAAATTGGTAAACACAAAACTACGACGTGGAATTCCCCTTGCGCCTAGTAAATACTCTATAATAGAATTTGATCTTTTTATCTGTCCTGCAGGTTTGGCTTCAGCAGCCGAGCAGTGCCCATTCTTTTTAGAGCGAAATCTGTATACTTCACGACCAAAGCTGCAAAAGCCGGGCCATCACTGAAGAATCGACCTTGACCTTGAATAAATAAATAAATATTGCCGCAACTAGGATTCGAAACCGCGGCAGCGCGAGCAAATCAGCTTCGCTGGCCACTGCACATGAGCACTATGCTACTTCTGCAGCCGATCACGCCCCCTGTTAAACAGCAGCCCACTCACGCGCTGTGCATTGCACATCATCGTCTTCATCAACTTTAATCTGCGGCGCCAACGGGTCAGATCAGCTTAACCTCGATCATAGCTTAACATGAGTCAGATATCGTCGCCAGACGGGCCGACGACCCAGCAAAGCAAAACCATTAGCCCATCACACTAAGCACATGTTTCAATTGATTGATTGATTGATTGATTGATTGATTGATTGATTGATTGAGATCGATTGATCGATCGATCAATCAATCAATACGTCGATCGACGTACGTTCGTACGTTCGTTAGTTCGTCCGTCCGTCCGTCCGTCCGTCCGTTCGTTCGTTCGTTTGCTTGTTTGTTTGTTTGTTTGTTTGTTTGTTTGTTTGTTTGTTTGTTTGTTTGTTTGTTTGTTTGTTAGGAAGTGGAGGCCGAAACGCTCTACCATCTAAAGTGCTCCCCTCGCATGTACGGACATTTGAAGCGGATCCAGGTCCCACTGAAAAAGAAATGCTAGAACAGTTACTTGCTGGTCTGAACACCTTGCAATCAGAAATTCAGTGTGCACAAACCACTCAGAAAGGCATCATAAATAAAATCATTTCCTTAACCGAGCGTGTCGATAGTGTGAAACGACAGGTTAATACACTTCGCCTGTTAACTGCTCTAGCCGAAGGCATGGAAGAAAATATGAATTGAATTGAATCCGCACTAGTCTCCTTGTCAAGTAAAGTAGATCACTTGGAAAATTTTAGTCGCAGAAATAATCTAGTAATTTATGGGATAATGGAATCTAGCAGTTTATGATAGCGAATTTGTGCAGCCTGGTTACTATATCTATAGGAACGATCATTGTAGCAAATGTGGCGGTGAAAGTGCCCCTTTCAAGGCCTCCCAAACAATGACAAGAAAGCCTAACAAACCAAATGTCGACAGTATATTTTGCAATGCCTATGATGATAACATTAGGTATATTATCAAAGGAGCTATTCCTTCTCTCTCTTCCTCTGAAGCGTTTGATGTCCTTAAAAACTATCATGGTCAACATTGTTGGATAAAAAGTTTAGATATTAGAAAACTGTAAGATGCTGGTATAGAAATAATTAAGGTAATGGTCCATTCTTTCGATATGTAGCAAAAGAGTTCTTTTAAAGTTTTTCCATCGCTCGCATTGAGTAGTTAAGACTGTCATTGAAAAACCAATGGGGAACTGTTTTGATGGTGGCAAAAGCATTAATAGTGAAAAAATTCAAGCCTGCCGACGGGAGATCTGGGATATATTGATTGTTAGAGCGAATCTAATAATATATGAAAAAATTGCGCTTAAACTCTTTCCTGTTCAACAATGCTTTTGTCCGGAATTGTTGGGCATGTGGTTGACCAAGTGAAGCGTGGTGATCGTACTATTATGGCTGGATATATTAACCTACTGCATGTAGATTGGCTTTCCTTTTTAGTGACTATTCCAGGAGAAATATGAGGCAAAATTATGATAGCCATGGCGCTTGAGTTTTATCTGCTTCAATCGTTGAAAATTTCAAGAGAATCACGGCTAGCACCAGATCAGTACTTGATCTGTTTTTGTAAGTTTATCAACTGGAACACAGCAGCTGCGAATTTCTCCCTGGAATTTCAAATTACCAGACTGTGCTACTAACGCTTTCTGATGTCGCGTTACATAAGCAGATATTGAAATTTTCTGTGTCAAATTTTTCGCGAGCAAATGATGTGTCAATATTAGGCATGCTGTCTATCGAGTATGATTCTCTTTTTTTAACAGTACTGAGGATATTCATGCTCTGTGGGAAAAATTTAAGTGCCTCATAAACCACTGCACTGAGTGTTTTGTTCCTTGAATTTTGAAGAAGAAAGGTCGAAACCCTTGGATTTTTCTAGCGACTTTACAACTCAAAAGGATATTTAAGCGCGTAAAAAAAAAAAAACAGGTGCTACTAAGGGTGCACGTGCGCTGCTGAAAAAGCTTTCTGAAGTTTCAGTTCGACTAAAGGCTCGAGTTTCTGCCGATAA
Organism: Amblyomma americanum; assembly: GCA_030143305.2. Classification (NCBI taxonomy): domain Eukaryota; kingdom Metazoa; phylum Arthropoda; class Arachnida; order Ixodida; family Ixodidae; genus Amblyomma; species Amblyomma americanum. Next base: position 200,189 of record JARKHS020014136.1, on the reverse strand, counting down.
GCAGCAATACTATCGTAAAAAGCTTCCAAACTTCCAAACTTTCATCGTCCCCAGCGAAATTCTAGAGGTTCATTACACCCGCATCTCGAACGAATGAGGTGTTTCAAATTAGCGGTGCTGAATGTGAGGATTGTAGTCAAATTGTAAGTGCTTTTAATGGTCATCTTAAATCTGTGTTCACAAAAGACAAATGCATTCTATCATCCTTCCATGAACTGTATCCTCAAATACAAGATATTGACTTCACTTAACAAGGCATACCCAATTTGCTTCTAAGACTAGACATAAAAAATTCACACGGGCCTGATACCATTTCTAATGAATTCCTGTAACGTTTTGTTCTTTAGATTTTAAAGTATTTTTATGTTTTCTTCTCTAAATTTATGTGTGATGGTCAGATTCCAAGCGACTGGTAGTCAGGCCTTTCCATAAGAGTGGTAACAGATCGCAGATCACAAACTACCGCCTTATTTCATTAACTTCAACATCATGGAAGTTTCTTGAGCATATAATGCACAAACATTTCTCTGAATTCCTCGACGGATTCAATATTCTATTGAGCGCTCAACACGGTTTCAAAAAAGGTTTCTCCACATCCATACAGTCAGCCATTACTTCGCAGCTTCATTTCATTCAGGTAAACAAATCGATGCATCTTTATTCACTTTGCAAAAGCTTTTGATAAAGTTTCACGTAAAAAGTTCTTTAAATTAGATAAGGTACTAAGAAACACCCAGCTTGCCAACTGGATTTTTGCCTATATTTCGAATAGAAAACCATACGTTTCTTTTAAAGGCCATAACTCCAGTAGACTTTCAATCGACTCTGGCCTCCCTCAGGGCTCTGTTATTAGACCACTTTTATTTTTGCTTTTTATTAATGGCATTGTATATAACATTGATCTGAAAATTAACCTGTACGCCAACGACTGCGTCGTCTTTTCTGGAATCAACAGTACTAACAATCAGTTACAGTTAAATGAAGCTTTTCAAAGAATTGTTTCTTGGTATGAAGACTGGGAAATGGAGGTTAATTTTAAAAAATGTATTTATGAAAATTAGAGGCAAAAATAATCCACTTCATTTTAGGTATTCAGGTCGTAATGTTTTTCTATGACAATTGAGCACTTTAAGTACCTCGGTCTCTCAATATCTAAATAGTTAAGCTTCGCGAAACAATATAATTATATGACAAGTAGTTCTAATCAAAAACTCTATTATAAGACGAGCATTAAAACTGCCTTCACCCGTTGTTCGGTTACTGGCATATAAACCCATCTTCCTTCCAACTTCAGAATGCACGTTCATTATCTGGTACCTTTATACTCAAGAACATATCAATCAGATTGAAAATGTACAAAAAAATGCAGTGCGCTTTATATATAACAGCTTTGGGCGCACTTCAATGCCATAACTTTTAGCAAAGCCTAAAATTCCCATCGTAACAGAAAGAAACAAAGCTTTGCGCTTAACATTTTCATTTTCAATGATATATTGTGTTGATCACTTATTCCAACTTATCTATGTTGTGATAATTTATTGTTATCTGCTGTTGTTTCTATTTTCAGTGTTATTATGTATTACCCACTCCCCTCTGTAATGCTTTGCCCTGAGGGTAAAATAAATAAATAAAAATAAATAAATTTCAGTTAATCAAATGTCATTAAAAAGTAGACGCTCACATAATTTTCTTTTTGCAGGATGCGCCACTCGACAGAGACATGCCCTAATAAAAACTTCTCATTCCACACGCGATAACTATTTCAAGTATTCGTTCTTTCTCAGGACTATTACTGAACTATTACTGAATAGAATGAGCTGGACAATGAATGTTTTACTGCCTTCTCTAAACCTCTTTTGCTCGCGCCTCAGTCTGTGGCTCTGGCTATAACTATTTGCTTGTTTATGTTTGCAATGATTAATTGTTTCAGTTGTTCGTTTGTATTGAATTTTGTATGCTTGTTATACTGTCTCCTTGTTGCCTATCAATAGTATGTCTCATCTTGTACTCCCCCTGCTAAAATCCCACATGGGATGGCAGTATTTATAAATGTATGTATGTATGTATGTATGTATGTATGTATGTATGTATGTATGTATGTATGTATGTATGTATGTATGTATGTATGTATGTATGTATGTATGTATGTATGTATGTATGTATGTATGTATGTATGTATGTATGTGTGTATGTATGTATGTATGTATGTATGTATGTATGTATGTATGTATGTTGCTTGCTTGCTTGCTTGCTTGCTTGATTCCTTGCAAAGAAAATGGCAACGTTTGTAAGCACATCAAGCCTCCAGCAACGCAAAATCGTGCATAAGTGACTGGAAAAGGTGCCACGTTCTCGCGTCCGCGGCAGTTGAGTGGCAGATCCACTGCTGCCGTCAACACGCGGCCCACTTTATGCGTGGTCCGAAACATCAAAAAGAAGTTTTTAAAGCTAAACGTAGAATCACCTTGTTGTCTCACGGCCGGTCACCTAACTTCCTCGTTCTTACTTTTTCTTATGTCGATAGCATTTTCTTCTGCAATGATTGCACTTAACATGATCATCCGTGCGCTGATTGCTGCTTTGTACATCAACTGTTCGTGCTAAAGAAAATTGGCCGAAGCGACCCCTACATCAGTTTTGACTTCATCGAGACTGCATATATTTCGTGAGAAAGAAAATACGATGATTCACCTGTAAAAAAAATGGTAATCACCGAACAAAGTCCACTGAATTTTTAAAAATCAAAAAAGGAAAGTCCAACCTCTGCTAATGGGTTATACGGCAATAATAATAATAATAATAATAATAATAATAATAATAATAATAATAATAATAATAATAATAATAATAATAATAATAATAATAATAATAATAATAATAATAATAATAAATAAAAAGGAACGCAATGTGGAGTGAAGCAAGAAACAGCATACCAAACACAAATGAAACATGTAAATAATTGGACTGAAAAATTGCGCTTACAGGATCACGAAGTGCGCTAAACGCAAGACATCCAAGTTAAGTTTGTGAGACAGGCGGCATACGAAAATGGCGATATTTTACCTACTTCTTTATTCGTAGCGATTACAACTTTTGTGTCAGGTTTACGTAAAGGTTGTATGGAATTTAAACAAAGAAGCAGCAATTATAGCGCGTTTTCTTGAAGTCAAACGAGACCTAAACTGAGCTTTGACATCGTTGTCACCATTCGGGTGTTGGAAACAAAACCGAGATACAATGAAGGAAATATACGAATAATAAATTATTTAGCGCGGGCAGGTGAATTTCGTGTGGTGCACGAGGTGTACAAATAGTTTTCGCGCCATTCCAAAGTTCAAGGTAAGCAATCGAAAATTTAGTGTCGATATTCCTTTAAACAAAGAGGCGACGGCCTAGAACGGGATGCATGAGGACGTTAAATGTTGATTCCAAAGATTTCTTTCAGCTCCTATCTTTTTAATACTCGCATAGAGTTTCTCTAACAGAATGAAAATAGTTTTCCTTTTTTTTATTATCCTCGCAGCGAATGGCGTTGCAGCAGTTAGCTTCGAAACTATAGCCTGGAAAAAAAGTGACGTAAGTTTTAGGCCTTGAGACTCGGGGCATAATCGTAATAACTAATACAACAACCAGCCAGAAAACTGCCAGCTCAAGGGAAATCCTTCAAATAATGCTCGGTTGAGAGTCCAATCGCGCTTTCAGCAGCAAACAAACCAAACATCTGTCCAAGTTGGAAATTTGGCAGCTCGTAGACACAAGGGGTTTTTGCGACTCCGACGTTTACAACGTGAAATACTCGGCGGAGGACGAATTTTCAGACGTTTCAGTTTGTAGCCGTGCCATTAAGGATTCGCAGTTCGTGACCGCTGACGCGAACAGCAGGTGTGATGCGTTTACACGCTAGCAATACGCCCTATCGACTAGTTAACTGATCTCACGGGGTATTTTTTTCATTTCTTTTCTTGTTAAGGCAGACATTCGGCGGATATCAAGTTACATTGCAGCGTTTTAATCCACTCGCGCATTGATAAAATACGCCTAAACTATTTCATGAAATTCAAGAACACACAGCTTAGAATAGTTACGAATAACCGCAAAAGATACGGGATGGAAGCAGAGACTTGCATTGTTTTTTCCTCCTTCACGTGACTTTTGCGGATGTTCTTCACTATTATGAACCATCAAGTGGCCTACAACTACACGTTCCTAAGATGTACATATAGCGTAATTTTTTTTTCGAGGCAATATTTCGCTTTCGCCACTTTTTCATATTGCCACGCTGCTGACTTTCTGCCGGCGCCACCTGGAGGTCGAACTGTGTTCCCGAGCGCGTGGCCGAACGTCTTCTTTGTCCAGAACGAGCGCGGCGGTGTTGGCAAACCTCGCCCGAGTGAACAGTTTGGTTCTCTGTATTTTCGCCGGTGACATTTTTGGTGGAGGTGCTGGGTATCATCCCATGTACGCTGACCGGGACGATAGCCCTGACGCTTCTCCCCGACGAGCAGACGCCACACCTGTCCACAAAGCTAGCCGTCGCCTGCGAGGCCTGCAACCCGAATTTGAGCCACTCACGATTCCTGCTCGGGCCATGACTTCCGCCACTGGCAGCCAGACAGGTCAGTCCTTCGGCAGTGCCCCGCCGTTCGTCTTTCTTGCACCTCGGTCGCCACCATCCTTCCACGGCGACCGGTTCGAGGATGTAGAAGATTGGTTGGCCGGTTTTGACCGTGTGGCCGCGTTCAACCAATGGGACGACGAGCGAAAGCTGCTGAACGTGTACTTCGCACTGCAAGACTCGGCGAAAACGTGGTTCGAGAACCACGAGGCGTCCTTCTCTAACTGGGCAGCTTTTCGCCGCGAGGTGCTCGCCACGTTCAGTTCGAGCGAGCGAAAGGAGAATGCCGAACTTGCCCTTCGCTCCAGGTCACAGCAGTCCAACGAGAGCGTGGCCATGTTTATTGAGGACATGACCCGCCTCTTCAATCGGGCCGACCCAGCCATGCCCGAAGCTACAAAGGTGAGGCACCTTATGCGTGGGGTAAAGGAGCAGCTGTTCGCTGGCCTCATGCGCGACCCTCCGAGAACTGTCGCCGCCTTTGCCAAAGAAGCGACGACCATAGAACGTTCCTTGCAGGAACGGAGTGCCCAATACGGCCGTCAGGCAAATGTAGCGGCCGCTCAGTACTGCACGTCCTTGCCAGGCCCCGGGGATGAGGCGCTGCGAGCGCTTGTGCGGAGCATTGTCCGCGAAGAACTGCGACACCTCCACTTGAGTGCTCCGTCAGAAAGCGTACCTTCGACAGGCGATGTTCTCCGTGACGAAATCCAGCGAGCGGTGCAGCCACCCCCAGCACCCCTTTCGGAGCCGCACGTAATGTCCTACAGCGATGCCCTGCGCCGACCTGCCCCGGCGCCGCAAGCGTTTCGCCCCGTTGCCGAACCACCACCACCCCATCGTTACGTGCGTCCCATCGAGCAGCAGCAGGACCCGTGCCCTCCATTCCGCAAAGCGTACGTGTGGCGAACGTCCAACGATCGTCCGCTCTGCTACCACTGCGGGGAGCCCGGCCATGTTCTGCGGAATTGCCCGTACCGGCGGATGGGTCTGAGAGGATTCCCACCGGACGCGCCTCGACCGCGCTATGGTGAAAGACCGCGGGACATAGAGGAGTACCTGAACTCTCAAGTGCCGCCCCCGACCTCACAGCGGCGACAGTCGCGATCGCCATCCCCGAGGCGCTTTGCTACGCCCAGTCGGCCCTCAACCTCCGGTCAGTTCGGAGGCACGTCCCCTCGGCGGGAAAACTGAAGACGGCGTCCTCCGGGGGTAGGGCCGCCGCCGCTGCACGAAGTCAACAGCCTCCACCCGACGATTGGACGCGACGGCCCGAGCGTCAACGACCCGATCCGACGACCCCACCGACGTGCTGCGAACGATTAGTTTCCGCTGAAATTTTAGTAACCGTCGACAGTTATGAACTGACCGCACTCGTCGATACCGGCGCTGATTTTTCTGTGATGAGCAGGGAGCTAGCCATGACACTCCGTAAGGTTCTGACGCCTTGGTGTGGACCCGTGATCCGCACTGCCGGTGGCCATGTCGTGACACCAATCGGCGTCTGCACTTGCCGCATCCAAATCCGTGGTCTTACTTTCACCGGCTCCTTTGCCGTGTTAGCTGACTGTTCAAAGGACCTCATACTGGGCATGGATTTCCTTCACGAGTATGGTGCGATCATAAACCTTCAGGAACTCATGGTATCTTTTTCCGCCCAGCGAGCCGTTAACACAACCACCGAGCCCTGTAAAGTAATGTTGCGCATATGTGACGACCACATAACAATCCCTCCGCGAGCCAGCAAGTTCGTCACAGTCGAGTGTACTGACAGCACCGGCGCTCTTGGCATTGCTGAAGCGAACATGTCCCTGCTACTCGCTCGGCAAGTTTGTGTCGCCCGAGGCCTAGTAGACCTTGCCAATGGTCGTACCGAAATCTTAGTCACGAACTTTACTCGTGAACCGCAACATTTGACGAAGTCAGAAGTCGTCGCTTATTTTGACGAGCTTCGAGAGTGTACGAGGCAGTGCTCTTTATCCACCACGTCAGACCTCGCCGACGCGACGGCTACAGCCATTCCGACTGACGTGAACCCGCACCTCTCGGCCAGTCAGAAAAACTGCGTGCAAAGCCTAATCTATTCCTTCCGCGACTGTTTTGCGGAAACTTCCAAGGTCCGACAGACGCCGCTTACCAAGCATCGAATTGTCGTTGCTGACGACCAAAGACCAATTTGCCAGCGTCCTTATCGCGTGTCTTCCAAAGAACGCGATGCCATCCGCCGCCAAGTTACACAGATGCTCCAGGACGACGTCATCCAACCTTCCACGAGCCCCTGGGCATCGCCTGTTGTTCTCGTCACGAAGAAAGATGGCACCCTCAGGTTCTGCGTCGATTACAGGCGCCTGAATACCGTCACGAAAAAAGATGTGTACCCTCTGCCCCGAATTGATGATTCCCTAGACCGCCTGCGCCATGCCACCTTCTTTTCATCCCTCGACCTCCGCAGTGGGTATTGGCAAATAGAGGTCGACGAACGCGACCGAGAGAAGACCGCCTTTATTACGCCAGACGGTTTATACGAGTTTAAGGTACTCCCTTTTGGCTTGTGCTCGGCCCCAGCCACGTTCCAACGAATGATGGACACCGTGCTGTCCGGTCTGAAGTGGCAGACATGCCTCGTATATCTTGACGATGTCGTGATCTTCTCTGACACGTTTGATGAGCACCTGAAACGCTTGCGTGCTGTTTTCGAGGCCATACGTTCCGCTGGTCTCTCTCTCAAGCCAGAGAAATGTCACTTCGCATTTCAAGAGCTGAAGTTTCTTGGTCACATTGTCAGCGCACGAGGTGTTAGTCCAGATCCCGAAAAGACGGCCGCCGTAGCTGCCTTCCCTAAGCCAACAGACAAACGGAGCCTGCGTCGTTTCTTGGGCCTCTGCGCGTACTATCGCCGGTTTGTTCCCAATTTCTCCCGGCTAGCAGAGCCTTTGACCCGCCTGACGAAGGATTCTGAATCCTTCATCTGGGGCCAAGACCAGGACAGCGCCTTCACAGAACTCAAGTCCCGTCTGCAGTGTACGCCTGTGCTTGGCCACTTCGACGAAGAGGCCGACACTGAACTGCACACTGATGCTAGTAACGTTGGCCTCGGCGCGGTCCTTGTTCAGCGGCAGGATGGTCTAGAACGCGTGATTGCTTACGCCAGTCGCACTTTGTCCCGTTCAGAAGTCAATTATTCCACAACGGAAAAGGAATGTCTAGCTGTGCTGTGGGCCGTTACGAAATTTCGTCCGTACTTGTATGGCCGCCCGTTTCGGGTCGTGAGCGACCACCATTCACTCTGTTGGTTGGCGAACCTGAAGGATCCCTCGGGGCGGCTTGCTCGATGGAGTCTTCGGTTACAAGAATTTGATGTCACCATCGTGCACAAGTCTGGCCAGAAACACAGCGATGCTGACTGTCTATCTCGCGCCCCAATCCTGTGCCCCACTGACGAGTCCGACGACGATTCCGCTTTTCTTGGTGCTCTCACCACGTCCACCCTTGCCCAACAACAAAGGGCCGATTCTGACCTGCTGCCCCTCATAGAATACCTTGAAGGAATCGCCCCATCTCCACCTCGGCTCTTCAAGCGCGGACTGTCATCGTTTTGCTTGCGCGATGGGGTACTCTACAAAAAGAACTACGGCCCAACGGACACTGTCTATCTGCTTGCAGTGCCAGCTGCGCTTCGCGACGAAGTTCTGCGCGCGTGCCACGACGACCTTTCTTCGGGCCATCTCGGGTTTTCCCGCACGTTGGCGCGCATACGCACCAAGTACTACTGGCCCAAGCTTGCTGCGGTTGTCCGCCGTTACGTCCGAACCTGCCGAGAATGTCAGCGCCGGAAGACGCCACCGACTAAACCAGCCGGGCTCCTGCAGCCTATCGATCCCCCGCGCCTCCCATTTCAACAGGTCGGCATGGACTTACTCGGTCCGTTTCCGGAGTCTTCCATGGGTAACCGGTACATTGCTGTTGCCACTGACTATCTCAGCCGCTACTGTGAGACCAAGGCTCTTCCCCGTGGTACCGCCGCCGAAGTCGCAAGTTTTTTCATTCATAACATTGTGCTTCGTCACGGAGCTCCAACGGTCGTATTAACTGACAGGGGAACCCCGTTTACGTCGGCACTTACGAACGAGGTACTTCGACTCAGTGGCACCAGTCATCGAAAGACAACGGCTTACCATCCGCAAACCAACGGACTGACTGAGCGGCTTAACAAGACAATTGCCGATATGCTCTCTATGTATGTCGACGATGACCACGCGAACTGGGACCGGATACTTCCTTACATAACGTTCGCGTACAACACTGCGCTTCACGAAACGACGCGCTTCACTCCTTTCCATTTGGTGCACGGTCGCGAAGCCTTGACCATGCTGGACGCCATGCTTCTTCCGGATCCTACTCCCTCTTCTGTCGTGGATGCCGACCAATTTGTCCGTGACGCCGAACTTGCTCGCCAAGTTGCTCGACAGCGAATCCGGTGCCAACAACAACGCGACGCCGAGCGTTACAACCTCCGCCGCAGGGAGGTGATTTACACACCCGGTGACCAAGTCTGGGTGTGGAGCCCAATCCGTTTGCGAGGGCGCTCCGAGAAGCTTCTTCGCCGTTACTTTGGTCCGTACCAGGTGTTACGCCGCCTCAGCGCGGTGACCTACGAGGTGCTCCCTCAAGGAACTGCCCGGTCCTCTCGACACCCGACGTCCGAGGTCGTCCACGTGGCGCGAATGAAGCCGTTTTATTCCCGTTAGCCCCGGACCGAACCCCGCCATTACCTTTCGCCTTATTTTTTTTTCTTCCCCTCGCGTGCGGCATCGAGTCGATGCCTCTTAGATGGGAGGGACAATGCCACGCTGCTGACTTTCTGCCGGCGCCACCTGGAGGTCGAACTGTGTTCCCGAGCGCGTGGCCGAACGTCTTCTTTGTCCAGAACGAGCGCGGCGGTGTTGGCAAACCTCGCCCGAGTGAACAGTTTGGTTCTCTGTATTTTCGCCGGTGACAATATAAACCTAACCTAAGCAAACATCTTTTTTTATTTTCATAATTTGAGCTTTCGCAAAGAATAAGGGGTTCGTCTTACTCGACGGCCTTTGTCTCATTCCTTCGTCATGACAAATCTGAAGTTTCTTCGCAAATGATACAACACGTAGTTGTACACTTAGTGGGCAACCCTTGTTACAAATGGCTCACCAGCTGACGTAACAGAGCTGCTGGTAAACTAGACTGATCATGCAAAGTTGTTGCCATCTCGGCCGCAGCTACTTTAGGAGTTGAGTGTATTCACTTCCTCTCCTCCCATCTCCTGCCATCGCGTGGGAAGTTGGGTCAAGAAGCTGATGTACAGTCCGCAAAAAAAAAAAAGTCGTCAGTACATTAACAGTGCTATGTAGCAAAAATATGAGCCCCTGCTAGACGTCTCGTTTCGGCCTACGCTTTTTTTCCCTGCATTGTTGTTAATAAAGGGCAGAAATAAGCACGTTTTCTCGTTTTCTCAACAAGGTTACCGCATCGACGACCACTCAGCCTGTAAACGTGCGCTTCACTGCGCGAACACGCAGGCCAGCACGAAAGAAAACAAAACAATAAGAGCGGAGAAGAAAGATCAAAAGCCATGTTTTCCGCCAGCGAGCTCCCCTTAAGAAGAAGCCCAATTTCGTCTCTACGAAAAACGAAAAGTGCTTTAATTTTAAGCCCGAGACCGCAGCGACAATCCCTTCTTCCCCACCTCGACGTGGCGTGGAGCTCGGGGCGCGCGTGTGGCCTTTAGGCCCCACCAACGAACAAGAGCAGAAAGCAGAGAGCTCCCCGAGAAGAGTGCGGAGGCACACATTACCGCCAACTTACACGAGCCGGCGACAATGACTGCGACAACCACGCACATCCTCAACAAACAAAGGTCCACGAGGAGCAGCAGCCTTCTCCCCGCATCACTCCCCATCTTTCCCCCAACCTCCTCTCCCTCCGGGGCCACTGCTGATACTCTCGAGAAGATAGCAGCTTGAGAGCGCAGAGAGAATTCGCGTGATCTGAGAAATGTACCGGCAAAAAGGGGGAAAGGAAAAGGGGGGGAGGGGTAAAGACAAAGTAGACAAACCGGGCTCTCTTGGCGGCGTCCGCAGAAGCTAAAAGCTTCCCCCGAGTTGGCGCGCGCGGTGGCCTTAGAAGAATGGCAATCGGATTACTTGCCTTTCGGGCCTCTGGGGACTCGGCCGGTCCGCTCCTGGTAGGCTATATAACGACGCTCGCCACAGACCGGAGCAACAGGCGCTACTCGTCTCATCGACGGCAGCGCACGCGGCATCAACACCAGCAGCAGCCATGGGACTTCGCCGTAGGGCAGCTGCAGGGGTGAGTGGTAGTGTCCCCGTGGATATGTGCCTAGACGGTAGTGCAGAGGGTAGCCCTTTTTGAGAAGCACATCGAGAATGCGAGGATTTGCGGAATGCGTTGAGAGCGGGTGCTGATAATGCGGATGATCGACGCATTGTTGCATTTGGCTGCGGCTCCCTTTTTTTCGACGCGTCCGCTGCTGCAGCCATCATTCGACTCTTTGGGCGCTTGCCGAATGCTCGTCTCGAAATCCAAGCGGGTGAACGAGTACGCAAGACTCGGTGCGTATGGATTAGAACGGTCGCGCATCTGTTGACACCTACGCCTCGCATAGGAACGAGTCACTGGGCTTCGCGCTGATTGGGAAATATAACACCGCGCCTTCGCAGAGTCTGTGCAGATAGATGTGCACATGAAATGAGTTCATCGATAAACCGATCTTTGTGTAATTTTATTTCTTATTTTATTTTCAACAACGCCACTCATTTTGACACTTTGCGCGCCTTCCTTTTTCGCCGTTGCTGCCTAAGAGTTTTATAATTGTCATTTGTATGAAACAAACTGAGCTTACTAAAAGGACTTAATGTGCACAAGGCAAGCGCTGGCACGTGGTTTTTTTTTCAACTCTTGTGAACAGACTGTGGAATGATTATTACCTAGTACCATTCTTAACAAGTAAGAGCGATATTTTGTTGACAATGATCATTTGGAATAGCCAAGGCCTGTTAATGGCAGTTTACTTCTTACACAGCTACGTGCCAATTTCTGGGGACTTTTTATTAAGTGGTATCCGCACTGAATCACGGTTAACCGTTCGTTATTTTTTTTATTAAATACTGGGAACCTTGTACAGGTGAAAGCATAGATGTTTGAGAAGATAAACAAAAGAAATAGGAACAAAATAATTAAAACATCGTTAATGGTGGTTAGTAAAATGCCTCTCTCATCCCCCCTCTCTCCAAACCAATTCTTTAAAGTTAATATTATAGGGACCTCAGCTTAATTTCCAGGAAGTTTCACTTGCATTCAAAGATCAAATTTCTGCGCCGATTTCCTTTCAGAGACCTAGACTGAATATTATCACTTTCGCAGTAGCATCTTAATTTACTCTGGTATTCGCCGCTGCCTCATGCTGACCTCGGAGATGACGTCGGAAAGGCGACGCTTCACCAATCAGTCAGGGCACGAAAAGGATTTGATTGGGATAAAACTGAAACAGAGTTGTTCACAAATGCCGTTTCTTTGTTACTGGATAAAATGGTCTGTGGCCTGTGTCGGGCTAGTCCCCTCGGTTCAAACAAAAAAAAACACTTATTTTGGGGTGGTGCACTCGTCGAAAGAATCGGTATACTAGAAATCCTCAGTCGTACTGTAGTGCATTTTGAAGAACGACCAGACACCCATGGACAGAACCGTCACATATGGTTCTTCACCAAATTGTAGCAGTCTGCTGAACGGCAGGTCATGCCGCTCAGTGGTCTTCTTTGTACTCTGAATCTTGCGGAGAAGCAAACATTTGTCACACTTCGTTATTTGAATACGGGAGTAATTCTTCTTTCTTTTTAACAAATATAACGTGCCTGCAATAGGATAATTTCTTTAGCGCTTTCTTTAGTCTGGCCCAGTATCGCACATTCTTAGGCACCTCAAACTTTCTATGTCAAAATCGTTTCGGTCCTCTTGATTAGGCTGCTGAACGTATGGAAACACGGAGTAATTTCACATTAGATGGCCATATTCGCTCAACCCTACAACTGAGGACTGCTCTTCCTGACGTGGACAGCAACCTACGCCCTTTTCAGCTACGCTTGTAATTGCCGTCATCGACGCTTTCCACGCCGACGACGGTAATCGTCATTGTTGTAAGGAATGTCATGTGCGCGGCTTCGCCGTTTTGAAATAGAAGACGCTTCGGGCATATCTTCGATTTCGTTCTTTTTTTTTACAGCGACAGCTGTTATAAGCCCGTTCCGTGGGTTTAGCGTCGTAGTAGCAGTCGGCGTAACCTGAAGGTGGCAACCACAGGGAAGGAGGACAAGCAGAAGGGTTAGCGTGGAAGAAGGAGGGTACACGGAAAACTGAGGAATGCGCCCGGACTGTGGCTGCCACGGGGACACCCCAAAGGTCACCTTGGAAGGAGGAGGGTGTAGTGATAGTGGTTAATGGGATATAAGGTGGTTACTGTGGTAGAATGAGGAGGAGGGAGATGCAGGAGGGTATTGCGGGAGCAGAGGAATCACCTGGAGGGTCGTTAACGGAGGAAAAGGGAGAGGAGGGTTACCATAGAAAAAGCTAGATAGAAAAAGAGGGGAGAAATGCGAAGCGGGGGGGGGGGGGCGGAAGTGGCACGCTCAGCCTGCCGCGGCTGCTGCTAAAGTGCCGCCCAAGGAGAAGTCCAGTGTGTGTGTGTGGGGCGTGGGGGGGGGGGGGCACAACGCGCCTGGTGCGACGGACCAGATTGGAGTGCTAGCAGAAGAACGAGTATGTGTAAAAAACTAAAAAAGCGCTTTATAGGTATACGTGTATGCATGTTGTTCTCAAATTCTTCACCTCAGAATAGCGTGAAATAACTCACAGGACGGTTACGAATATGTAACGCGATGTTCAGCGATTGCTGTTTAGGCGTTTAGTTTTGGGGGTATATTCCTGGCGCAGTGGTGTAGTGGTCAAATGATGCACCCCTGCACTAGCAGGCGGCTGTTCCAAACAGAGGCACCCGTAGACTTATGCGACCCAGGTTGACGGTGACGTAATAACCGTGACATTAACGCACCCACCGATTACGCCGACGGCGACGGCGATGCGAGAGCCAGGGACGGACGCCCAACAGCTATCGCTGTAAAAAATACCTTTAGCAGCTGTCGCTTAATCTTGCGTTGCACAGTACTAAGCGTACTCCCAAGTTTTTTTGTTTTTCTAACATCAGCAAGTAATTGATTTTCATGACGCTGTCAATTTCCACTTTATACTCCAACAATCGCCTGCACGGGCATCGGTAAAGTTAACGTTCCGAAATCGTTAAAACTAAATTCTTGCAACAGACATGTAGACACTAGTTCAATTTTTCGCTTAGGTGTGCAAAATGTTAAGTTCTTCAAAAACATGCTTACAAAGCTGTAACAATTTGTTTGCATAATCTTAGGATGCAAAACTCACGTCGCATGGCGAATATTTCGCCTGCAACAAAGATAAAAGTAGAAGAAACTGTCTATTGATGCGAAAGTGAAACAACAGATGGAAGTTGTCACTTTCCAAAAAAAAAATGTCACCATGAGGATCTCAGTATTACACACACCAACAGTCTCATTTCTACGCTGTGTGTGCGCTTATCGGAAAGCAAGTTGATATGTAAGAATTGACCACCAACTGAATCATTAATTTTTTTCCCTTAAAATAAGCTGCCTCAGTATTTTCGTAGGGCTTGTGTATTGACTGCAGCTGATATCTGCAAAAACTTAATCAAGTAGTATTGCTTAAGTAAAATTACATTTTGATTGGCCTCTTCGGTTGGCTCCAGCAGTCACAGTAATATTTTGTCGGCAAAGAGTCAGGCTTAGTCAGGGCCTTTCAGGTAGTGCCGAGATCAGTACCACAGATTAAGAGCGTTGAGTACAGTAAGGCCGGAATGAAATGCGAGCTGGCATAGGGCGTACTTTTATACTTTTCAGTGAGACATTCATTTAAAAACAATCGGTGAATATGTATTTCCTAAGCCCTGTACTCAGAAACATGACTCAGTCTACTCGTACACTGCAGCTCAAAGTACACAGGTAAAATATCTTGTTTTGTTCGCAGGCGTTCGCGTTTATTTCCGGCCTGACTGTACGTGACTAGTGTTGTGGTCAAGAACTATTTCGGGCATGTGAGTAATTAGTGGTCAATTTTTAGCATGGGAAGCTCTATCCAAAAGTTGAAATTTATAGTAACATTTTCAGAGCAGGAATATGCAACGCACTATCCTCCCTAACACTAGCCGAAAGAGAATGCTAAAACGACGCAGTAAATTCTAATGAAGAGACCCTTAACACTGGCCGAAAAGGAGCGCTGAGGCGACGCAGCAAATTCCAATTAATACTGTGTACACTCGTACAAATCGCGCATGTCTGTAGTCCCACCATACAATGTCAACATGCTTGTTCCTACAGGAGACTCTTCTACTGCGGGTGTTCCTGGCGGCCTCCGTGGTCTCGCTAGACGTCTCGGCCCAGCACATGGTGGGCAGTGACGAAGCGCGTTCGCTGCTCTCCAGGGGCGGCGACACGCTCATCCGCTGGAACATCCCGCCAGCCACGCTGCAGCATATGCGCTCCGAAAGCTTCAAGCGCCAGTTCAGCCCGTGGGGCGGCAAGAGGAACGCCGCGTTCGACTACCTGCTGGACGCGCCCGGCGGTGACCATCAGGTGGCGGATGAGGCCTCCTCTTACAAGGTGCGCCGAGTCCATCACACGCCGAGCCTGAGGAACGCGGACTCGTTCAGTCCCTGGGGCGGCAAGAGGGCCCACGGCGACGACAAGAAGGAGAAGGACCAGACCTTCAACCCCTGGGGAGGCAAGAGGGCGGGAGACCGCTTCGCTCCCTGGGGCGGCAAGAGAGGCGCCACCTTCAATGCCTGGGGTGGAAAGCGGCAGCAGGACAACAGGAACTCGTTCAGTCCTTGGGGTGGCAAGAGGGCCGGAAAGTCCAAGCAGGTGGATGACGAGGAAGACGAGGAGCAGGTCTTCGCGCCGTGGGGCGGGAAGAGGGCGGCAGACGACAGGGCCTTCTCGCCTTGGGGTGGAAAGCGGGGCGGCGATGGCGACGGCAAGCAGACGTTTGCGCCGTGGGGAGGAAAGCGTGAGGACCGGTTCAACCCGTGGGGTGGGAAAAGAGAAGGACCTTTCAATCCTTGGGGAGGCAAGAGAGAGGGTTCGAACAAGGAGGGCTTCTTCAACCCGTGGGGAGGCAAACGAGGCGCTGACGATTCTTTCAACCCCTGGGGAGGCAAGCGCGGAGCCGATGATGCGTTCAGCCCATGGGGAGGCAAGAGACAGGACTCCTTCAATCCTTGGGGTGGAAAGAGAGAAGACGTCGTCTTCAGGCCATGGGGCGGTAAAAAAGAAGACAACGTTTTCAGGCCCTGGGGCGGAAAGAAAGAAGACAACGTGTTCAGGCCCTGGGGAGGAAAGCGCCAAAGTGATGGTTTCAAGCCCTGGGGAGGCAAAAGAGAGGAAGATACGTCGCCAAGTGCTCCTGCGGGCAGGAGTGTGGCCTTCGGGGGAGAGGGTCAGGGGCAGCCAACATCTTTACGCAAGAAGCGGGATTCTTCTTTGCGAGAGCACAAGGTGGCGACGTCTAGCAGAAGAGACTCGCGGACGTAACCGCGACGCAGTTACCGCCACGTTGCATGTTGATGGCAAGTGTCACAAACGTATAAAATAAAAAAGCGGCCGCTGTGAACGCACAAGAATAACAAACCTGCCATGAAGAGGCAACAAAAGGAGCTTGTTCCTTTTCTCACCGAAGACTATTTTTTGGAAGTAAACAAAAGTTTCGGTACCTCCACTGAAGAAGAAAAAAAAAGGTTGGGGCGTATACAACAATAAAAAATAAATGCGTACTTCCATGGACACCCGTCTAATTATTTGTTTATTGAGCACGTGCTCTTCATCGGTTAGAAACGACTTAATTTGTCATATCTGTCGGTGTAGAGCTTGTGGTAAGAACAACACATTGATGTGGTGCAGGAGGTCGATTCTTTATCCTGGCAGCTTCTCCCGGAGCGACTTGATTTTGTCGCCCACCATGCTACCTGTTTTTTGCAGAAAACAAGAAAGGAATTGATTATAATAAGGGTCATCGGTACTCCAGTAATTCAGCATCAAAGCTTACAAAGGACCATGACGACAGCTCTCGTATGATCTGTGCTCTAGTCTACAGAGTTGCTGCAAACGAATAGAAGGCAGCAATTGTTATGCTATTGCTTTGGGAAAATAATATGATATTCTCTTAGATAAATTTAAGTGAATGAGTATGGTTACGAAATACTGGAAATACCTCGGATACTGGAAAAAATGGTTTTTTACTGACCACAGCTGTGCAGTCTTTCGCACACTACACGTGAAGTTTCTTACTCTGCCAACTGCCGCAGTAAGAGAGCAGCAGAACAGATCATTGTGCGAATGTTTGCAATTCTTGAATAACAAAACAAAACTTCATTTCATTGTGAAACAGCGCAACAGTTTTAAGTATTAACAGAAAATCTAAACCGCACTTCAATAACTCCTCAAGAAGCGAGGTCGCTTAGGCAAACGCCTGCCTACACAGACCGTATTTAAAAAACAAGGCGAGTAGAGTCATTCGCCAGAGAGTACCTGGCTAGGCCCATCTGCACCCTCCAGTTTCAATCGCTGCTCTAGCCAATGTCCACGTCGCAACTCCTAAAGGCGATATCATCAGTTCCAAAAGTTAAGGGCGCCCGCAGTTCACGCGGCCCCCAGGACAAAGCAACTGGTGTCACATCTATCGTTTCGTTCATCTCTCTATAATTTTCTGTGCACATTGGCTAATTATGCGTCGAGCTTCCCCAAAAAAGTTAGCTTTGAGAAAAGGGAGGCCGAAGTAATTCTCTCATTTCTCAGTGGACAACTCAACCACACCGTGACGGAAGGAAGGAAGGAAGGAAGGAAGGAAGGAAGGAAGGAAGGAAGGAAGGAAGGAAGGAAGGAAGGAAGGAAGGAAGGAAGGAAGGAAGGAAGGAAGGAAGGAAGGAAGGAAGGAAGGAAGGAAGGAAGGAAGGAAGGAAGGAAGGAAGGAATGGGGAACGGAAGAAATAGGAAAGCTAAACTTAAAGACTTATAAACCCTTAATCAGCAAAGCTTATTCCTTAACGGCCGAGAGGTCTGGAGTCGTAGAAGGCCTCGATACGTTCTCCTTATGCTTGTTCGTATTTAGGCGGGAAACGCAGGCGGCGGCTTCTTTCCCGTTTCCAATTCACGCCGATAGATCTCTGACAGAGCGCGCAGACCGGCGCAACACGCTACCTGTCCTGCACTGAGCTTTCTACGAGGAATATGGACACGGCCAACCTCGAGGACAGGAGGAAGTAATGGCAGAGCCAAGGCCATGGACAAGCACCTCAACAGAAAACAGTGTGTTATGTACGCCGACGCATCGAGGTACAAGGGTATAGGACCGCAGCGGTGATCACCGATTCACAAGGCAAACCCATCTACAGAACAACTATACCAATCAAATCTATCTGTACGGCGGAAGAGGTACGATAGCCCTAGCAATCTCGGATGCCAACAGAACACAACGCAATTACTATTCTCTGACTCACAAGCCCCCTGTCCAGCCTTCCAGAATAATAGGTTACCCTCATAACAAACAAATTCATTGGCGGCTGGCCGGGAGGAACAGACCCAGACACGCAACCCACGATTGTTTTGGTCCCTTCCACTGAGGTAGAGGGCAACACTAGGGTAGATGCCTTCGTCCGAGATTTCACTAGCTGAGGAGCGGGGACACCGACAGAGCCCTTCACAACACCAGAAACCTACGGGAAAACAACCTGGGCGTGCAGGGAGAGGAGTAGTAAGTACACACACCCACATGGCAGCCTAAGCCGAGAGGAAGCCACAACACTTAGGTGCCTACAGCCAACACGTATCCAAGCAGAGAACTATACCCCAAGATATGGCCCACAAGATACAACAGCGAATGTGTCTGGTGCGGAGATGGTGTCTTCTAGAGTGGACTACGTTATACTGTGAGTGAATGCGTGTATGGATTGTGGCACTACAGTGGACTATTTTCTACTGTGACTGAATATGTGCATAGATGGGGACTTCTGGAGTGGACTGTGATGTGGACTGTGTGGAGTGATTCTGTGCATAGATGGTGACTGCGGGAGAGGAATGTGTGCTATTATAAGAGACTGTGCGCATAGCGGTGTAGATGCGACAGGTTTTAGGACATTATTAACATAGAAGGGACGCTACAGTGGAGCAATTGCCGGCAGAATAAGCAAGGCTAATCCCACCTGTAGCATTCAACACCCCAACTCAACAATACCTCTACGTTATACCACACAACATGGAGATGCAGGGCTTGCCCCATAATGCCTAAAATAGATAGCCCTAGTCTTGAGCAGTGGGAAGACCCTCTAGCCGACTCGGACCCGCAGCGTCAGCTCGCTGGACGCTGCTCGTGGACGTACTCCTGGACCACGGAATGCCGACCACTACTTCCACACCAAACCCTTCCTAAGCCACTACCCCTAACCCCCATTTCAGTCAATAAAGTCTATCAGTCAATTTACCCCATCGTGTGTGTGCGCTCAGTCGCTGCGACGATGTGCGTGGCCCGCGCAAGGGCAGTAACGGTGGTTAAGCTGCGACAAATCCGTCCTTCACTCCGGCACTGTGCGCACCCGTCCTCCCGACCACCTGTGCCCGGCTCCGCCTCCTCTTTCTCCCAGGGCCTCTTCTCCGCCGCGGTTGGTTCCCTGTATACGCGGCTGACGTCAGCAGTACGAATGGTACCTTGTTAGCCACTAGGTACCCGCCGCGGTAGCTCAGTGGTTAGCATGCTCGGGTACTGAGCGAGAAAACCCGGTTTCGAACTCGGCCGCGGCGAGACCGTATCAATGGCAGCAAAAGCAGTGGGCACCCCTGTGCTGTGCGTTGTCAATGCAGGTTGAAGATCCCCAGGTGGTCGAGATTATTCCGGAGCCCTCCACTACAGCACAACTTCCTCTCTTTCCCTCTTTCACTTCCACCTTTATCCCTTCCCTCAAGGTGCGGTTGAGGCGTCCATCAAGATGTGAGACAGTTACTGCTGCTTTCATTTCCTCCAAACTATTTTTTGGATGGCACGTCACTGTCTGAAGTGTGAACGTTTAAACTAACTTATACGTTCTTGAGGCTGGCATTTAAACATTGTTGATTTCTTTTTTTTTTTGCTTGACAATACATCGC
This sequence comes from Amblyomma americanum, assembly GCA_030143305.2. Taxonomy (NCBI): domain Eukaryota; kingdom Metazoa; phylum Arthropoda; class Arachnida; order Ixodida; family Ixodidae; genus Amblyomma; species Amblyomma americanum. The sequence continues at coordinate 180,290 of JARKHS020014136.1, read as the reverse complement.
TTGCTCGAAGCTCCCGTTTCTAATTTTAGAAAATCCGTAAGTACGCCGGACTTCTTTATGTGTTTAATTCCGTGTATAAATGCTAATATATTCAACACATTCGCATATTGATACAATCTGCTGAACTCGAGGCATATTCGTGTTTAAATTAGGCAGCAAATTGAGACAAGGGTACAACGTGGTAACTTGCATATCCTAGTGACTCAGAGATCAAAAGTTCTTGTTTTGCGATTCACCTTCCAATATTTTTTATTCCTACTACCGCTAAATTTCTTACCTCAGCTATATTAAATTGTTATTAAGAATGATGTCAGAACCCAGTATTTGCATAGTCATTTCTTAGGCAAACAAGTTACAGAAAAATTCAGGCTGTCGAAAACAAAAAATTATCGGCAATTACCTTACGCTCTTTAAGCGCACTTCGCGCTCAGAAACGCAGACCTATGCACAGTTAACGAAAGTGGGGGGAAAAAAGTTACAAGCACATGGTGAATTACAAGGCTGCTTTTTTCTTAATAATACGACGTAGTTCTATCAAACTCACCTCCTTGGATGTTAACAAAATTGTTCGCATCGGAAGCGAACAGTTTCTTTTAATGCTACACAGCGTTCAAACGAAACTTTTTTTCTGATGCAAATGAGAATGATAGCCCGAAAAGCATGGGAATGATGTGCTCATGAAATATTCTTTGTCAGCGTTCAAATAACTCATCCATAACATTGAAAACAACACCCTTACCAACGTACGCAACCATTTCAAGCGGTACATTGTCAATAATAATCCGTGCCTCCTCGACGATATTTTCCACATGGTCAAAAAGAATAATTGGCACAGGTATGATGTAGAAGCCACAAGAAGTAGTGAAAAGTCGGCGGAAGAAACGCAACTTACTTGCTTAGACGACTCCTTCAAAGGGGCTAAAGATGTCTACAACGCAAAAGTGCAAAACTTCGGAATGAACAAGTGCTCAGAGCAATATTCACCGCTATTAGGGCAGCACGTCGTTATAAGCTGATACAAGACGACAACGATTATGAGGTGAGAGAGAAGGCTCTGCTCATTAAGTTACAGCAATTGCTGAAATACTGCGCACAAATTGCAGAGGCTTAAGCAGTCAACACGCTCATTCCATTTTCATTTTTTTTTCTAGTTAAGACGGTGCAGAGCGCCATTATCCAATAGTATACGCTCCAATCGTCTGAAACACGTTACGTTCATTAGCGCCAATTTGTGTACGTCACAGTCCGGTTGAAATACTAAAAAAAATTGCATCTTTGTTCTTCGTTTAATGCGATAGCACTAGAACACTCATCGGCAAAAAATGTGGCGTCAGTCATGAAATTCGCCCATTGGCTAGAGAGAAGTGACGTCACCAGACGTGACGTGACGTCACTTCTGGTAAAATCCACAGTTTCTGATGCTGTCACATTGCCAACACGTCATGCAATTGGTGTCCCTGTAAAATTTTTGCTTTGTCGCTGTTTTTCTTGTCTTCTGTAGTACATTATCGCTGCTCCCTTACCGAGTTTCTTGGGTATCGATTTAATCTTCCCAAAGAGACCGGCTTCCTCTTGATCCTCTTTGAACCCGACTGAAATGGTGGAGTATAGCAGTAGTCATCACTTCCTTTTCAAACAAGGAAAATTGTAACGCCTGTAAACTGTTCATGTACAACATTGTTGGGAAAACTTTTTGAATATTGGAACACTGTAATGTACTCGTATAGAAACATCGAAGGTAATAGTCCATTCTTTCGATATGTAGCAAAATCTTTCTTTTATAGTGTTTCCACCGCTCGCATTGAGCAATTAAGACTGCAGTAGAAGAGCAATAGGGAACGCTTTTGACGATAGCAAGAACATTAATAGCAAAAACATTCAAGCCTTCCGACGGGAGATCTGCGGACATGTTGACTGTTATAGTGAAATCTTGCGATATATGAAAAAATTGCGCTCATAAACTATTCCCCGTTAAAAACTGCTTTTGCCCAGAATTGTCTTGTATAATTTCGCGTGTTTCAGGTTGCCGGGCCGAGCGGAAACAGTATTCGCGTCACAAAAGGCAACATTTCTCCACTGGTGCATGCCCAGACAAATGTTAGTGGTGTCCTGGTCACGGTATCAACGATATTGGTATCGGCGGAGACAAACTGTACGCTCATGAACTTTTGTGAACAACCTCACGCTACAACCTCTATGCGACTCTTTACATTAATCTTTTATCAAGAGTCAAGTCTTTGTTCGGCTTCGCATGAGACAATGGTTAACAAAGCACAGACGAGCACTGTCATTCATCTTTGCGCCGGTATGGAGCCGCGCTATCAATGAAACGGTAGTAAAAGCAGCGACCAGCCACCCATAGTACAGAGCGCAGGACATTTCTGCAGGACACGGATCTTGTTTCTAAATGGTGACAGCAGCAACGGACTATGGCCTACTGTGATTGAATGTGTGCGTAGATGGTGTCTTCCGGAGTGGACTACGTTATACTGTGAGTGAATGTGTGTATGGATTGTGCCACTACAATGGCCTATGTTCTACTGTGACTGAATATGTGCATAGATGGTGACTTCTGGAGTGGACTGTGATGTGGACTGTGTGGATTGATTGTGTGCTTAGATGGTGACTGCGGGAGAAAATGTGTGCTATTTTAAGAGACTGTGCGCATAGCGGTGTAGATGCGACAGGTTTTAGGAATATAGAAGGGACGCTACGGTGGAGCAATTGCCGGCAGATAAAGCAAGGCTAACCCCACCTGTAGCATTTAACACCTCAACTCAACCTCAACTCGCGAGGAATATTTTGTTAATCTTATTATATTCGTTTCATAACGCTCCCCTGCAAGTAATGATGTCAGCCAGTAAATTGCCGTCCGTCTTAGTACAATCCTGTTATTTCGTCAGGAATGAGTACGTCGAAAACTGCCCGAGAAATGTTCCACTGTTTGAAGAGTCACATTTACGAGAATGTCTGTGACTGTGCACAGGTGTCTGTGCCGCTGCACTTCGTGGTTCTATCGAAGCAGAGAATGCGGTCGCTTCGCAAGATTTACCTTCATCGCTGATTTATTGCTAGGAAAGTTAGAAAGCGTAATACGATGTATGCGGATCTTTGAAGCTTCTAGGCCCTCGCACACAGGCTCAGTCCATAATGGAAATGGTGTAACCTAGAAGAGGTCGGTGTGGATTGAAAGCACATGTGAGCCCCAATGTCAGTGCAGTGACGGTTGCGGGTTGTTTATATTGCGCATTAGTGCCCGGGGAGGACCATACTAGGTCACAACATGCGTCAGAAAAAAAAAGCACTCAGCATGTGTCCGCTTCTTTTCTTTTTCATGTGTTTCTTTCTCCATTCGCACGAAATTTGTGCTCTGTTGTGTTGCTTTTTATGGCATATGAGCATCTAAGGTCATCATGCGCCAAGAATAATATTAAATATGTGATAAATCTGCAAGAAAAGAATTCTGCTTTGCCTTCGACGCACACTTACGTGTGAATAACTTCGTGTGCATCTTAAACACACACCGCTACTTTTCTCCGTTTGTCTCTATTTTATTATTCTTATTATTTCCTTGTTCTCTTCTTATCGTATTAAATTCACGGGAAAAATATTAGAATTTTACCCTGGGAACAAAAGTAAAACGAAGCTGCAGTTGTGATATCAAAATAAACGCAGTACAACAATTATAAACCATTCTAAAATCATTATAAACACATTCTAAACATGACAAAATTTCACGGGTAAAAGTTCATTTGTTTTCTACTTTTCCTTCACGTGGCCAAGAGAAATACAGCCCATGCTACGTACGTTGTTCGTACTCTTCTTCTCGCTCAATATCCTCGGCCAGCACCTGTCATGTGAGAGACGGGACATAAAATAAGACATTGCTCCTTAATTGGCGTTACTTCTGCTCATCACTTCTCCGTCTTTCTCGAAAAGATGTCTTACCTTAGTTAACAACTGGGTCATCAGCAGCACGACGACGACCAAGACCAACATGGAGCCCCGCATGTCTGGTTTTTCTCTCTGGTGCCACCTGCGAAGAGGCGCATTTGAAATACTTTCCTTCAGACACTTCCTTCCACCGCATCTCAATGAAAAGGAATCGCCAGCAGTGAGGCTGCCGTGGAAGGCAGAAGGCCATTTCTCTATTTCATGTCGACATAAAGTCTGTAATTAAACTATGCAATCATAACAATCATTACGGCCTCTGAAGAAGAAATCTACAATTTATCACTTTTCTAGCACCAATTTCCAGTCTTTCCCATCCCCCGTCGCCAGCTTTTTCTCAGATGAAGCTATATAGCTTCACTATTTAGTGGGGGCAATAACAGTAGCGGTCACGAAGACAACAGTGTATACCGCCTTAGGTAGCGATCCAGAGCCGAGCAGGGATGAAGTGCTTAGATTATACATTGCAGAAGTACTTGCTGTTGGGCTAGTTGGTTCATCGTAAAGTTGAATGGCGCAAGGGAACGAACACAGGAAGACACAGAGGCGCTCTTTTTGTCTCTGTGTCTTCCTGTGTTCGTTCCCTTGCGCCATTCAACTTTAAGATTATACATGCAGATGTGTAATTAGGCATAATACGTCCATATTTCCGCTAACATCAAGAATTATTCATAAAGCTAACGACCTCCTTCTTCTCTGCGGAGTTGTAACTAACGGACGCCAAAGCCACGCAATAGCCTGGGCTACGGAGCACAGCAGAGCCGTCACAATTATCCATAATAATGATTTTTGTGCACCCAGCTAACGGCGCATAAGTGTACTGCTATGTCTCGAGATAATGTATGCACAAATGAAGCGTAATCTCCAGCAAGTCTGACTTGGAGATGCAGGCTTACTTGCATCGAGTTCGGTCTAGTTGGCAGTGAGAAGTGTTTATCGGCATGAGCAAACAAAGATTAGCCCAATATGAGCCGCACGACGGCTCATTGGTTATGGTGCTCGGCTGCTGACCCGGAAGACGTCGGTTCGATCCCGGCCGCGGCGGTCGCATTTGGATGGAGGACAAATACTAGGGGCCTGAGCGATATCAGTGCACATTAAAGAACCTCAGGCGGTCGAGATTATCTGCATCCCGACACTACGGCGTTCCTTTAGGACGTTAAACCTCATAAACCAACCAGCCAACCAACCAACTCTAGGTGTATGACCCCTATGTATGCTGTCATCATCGTATTTTGTTTTTCCACAAGACATGCTATGCTTAAATGAATGCACCAAATTAATGTTTAATAAGTAACATTTTTCGCTGCGACTTTTAGTGACGGCTTTTTAATTTCGAGCTTCATGGTTATCTATCCCTTAAAGAGTAATTGCGCGAATCTCCGAAGAAGGCTTAGCTGTCTAGTTGGTCATCGAATCGCCATAAACTTAGCTCCAAAGCTATTTATTCTAGGCAGTACCCCTTATCATTTCTAGTCAACTTTCCAGATGGATGTTCTTACCGCCTTGAGCTAACCATCCACACTTATCCGGACACGACACGACACTCTCTTACTACTCACCTGAAGACCACTGGCTGGTGTCGTCTGGAGACCTAAACCAACTTTCCTAGTCTAGCTTGCGTAAGTAAAACTGCCGACTGGGACAGGCTTCAGACTCGAGTTTTTCAGTGGGGCTTTCTTAGTTGGCACCTTGTCCCCCACCTCCTCGCTTCCATAAATCTTGGTAAATAAGCGGGGCGTATTGTTCGCATAGCCGTTCCGCCTTCATGCGTCATCACTCAAAGAACATGTACGCCGGCAGTGTAGCTGGGGCCAACAGCTGGAAACGTAGACATTCACACGTTAACGGGCACCCATGAAGTGTTACTGCGTGGAAAAGCTGAAATAATCGTGAATAAAGAAACGCTCTTTCTTTCGGTCTCTCTCTCTCTCTTTTTTTTTTACTGAGTTCAGAGGACGCAAGGACCACAGTGAAATAGCTTAACGACCGCAAGAAAAGCTACCTCGGCTAACATATAGCCGGTGTGTTAAACAGCTGCAGCGCTGTCAACGCTTGAGTGTGGACGGGGGTCTTTAGTAAAGCTGGTTGCATGGCTGTGTTTGTAAAAACATTGCTCTCGTAAACCAACCTCCCTTACGAGTCAGAAATTCAAATGCTTAGTGCATTTTCAGAATGCTGTCCCTCTTGAAATCCCGCCCTTTTTTCTTTAGGTCCAGCTGTCACCGATTTTCACAAATGTGATGGCATTTCAATAGCACACGCGTATTCACATGTCACTCAAACATGAGGTATTTTTAAATTCTGCGCGATATCTGGAAACACAGAGCGGCGTTTCGTATTAAACTAGCAACTAACTTCTCAGCACCGCCAGCCCGCTCTATAAATCCGTATCTCGTAGCTGCGTGACGTCACTGAACGTGATAGTCGATTGGTTTAATTTATGGGGGTTTAACGTCCCAAAGCGACTCAGGCTATGGAGGACGCCGTAGTGAAGGACTCCGGAAATTTCGACCGCCTGGGGTTCTTTAACGTGCACTGACATCGCACAGTACACGGGCCTCTAGAATTTCGCCTCGATCGAAATTCAACCGGCTCGGCCGAGATCGAACTTGCGTCTTTCGGCTCAGCAGCCAAGCGCCATAACCACTGAGCCACTTTGCGGCGTCAATTTCGATATAACTGAGTCACGCCAATGTATATATATTCCCCTTTCTTCCCGTAGCCTAAGCATTATGTTTGTTTGTCGTTGCATTTATAGCCACGCAGATGCCATGCTTTTTCTTAATTAGCTCAGGCGAAAAAAATGACAAACGTTTAAAAGAAACAGGTAGGGCCAGCAGGCACGAACAGCAGGCATGCACTAGACTAACAAAAGAGGAAAACATCTACGTCATTCAAGAGACGCACAACAGTGTATAGCTTACAAACCCTGCACATACGCTGTTATCCCACAGTCCGGCCCAATTACGTCACTGACTCGTTTTATTTTTTAAATTATCGTTTTGCTGACACGAATGCATTCTATATTAGAGCAACGTTGCGTTGTCATGGTATTCTTCCCGTCAGTAGCTCACAAAACCATCAGAGATTTTGTCTGAGTTTTCCCCAAATTCCAGCATCGTAATTGCGAATAGCCTGTTGAGAGTCACTGATGACGACTTTGGTATTAGGGTCGGCTAGCGCGAGCGCAATGGCAACCTCCTCAGCTGCGGTGACTGTTTCTGCATTGCGAATGCTGCAGGCTGTGTACCAGCTGCGGTGAGGGGCGAGAGCTACCGCCACCATCGCTGGCCTCGATGGATGGTAAGAGGCGTCCGTATACGTGACGTCCGGACGTCCGCTGAAGCGTTTCTCGAACTGACGAGCCCGGTCGGCCCGTCTCTCGGCCACACTCATACACATGGTGTGGACTTGTCCACATTACAACACAGACAACGCAAACACCCCAGAGACGTGGGAGTCTCTCCTGTGTACTTCCAAGCCAGCAGACCAACGCTGGCTTATCCAGCGCGCGGTGGAGGCCGCGGCATCCCAAAGGATCCCCGCCGACCTCCTCTAAGTCAGCGCAACCGGTCCTTTGACTGGTCCCCTGTTTTTGGGCGCAATAAAAGAGTTTACCTACCCCAAATTCCACCTTCTCATTCTAAAACTCTGCCTTCGATGTTTTATCCAAAAGTTTAGCGTTATTTTGTTTTCATCCACTGCAAGCTGAGAAGAGCATGCAGTTACCACCTTAAAGCGGAGCACCCACTGTACTCAGTTTGGACACATGGACCTTCGACCACTTAAAAAATGGCAGCTTGCAGCTCAGCTTTGCTATCCCAAAATCATGAGCTCAACTTGAACTCTAAACCTTGTGGCCTGCGTTAAGCTGCAGCCGGGTCCTTTGCCATGGTAACGGGAGCAAAAATATCGTCGCCATGTAAAAAACAATAGGCTATAAGAGGGCTGGCGTAATTAGCAATAAATAGCCTTGTAGCTACGTCTGCGCGGTTGTCCCCAGTGAAATACATGTATTTACGCGGTCTACGCCTGCATTTTGAGGTAACGACACCGCCTGAAAAACACAGCCCCTTTTAGCAGCTACGGCGGCCACATTTCTTAACGTAGATTTACTTGGGATGCCAGAAGTCACTGTGTAGCTTCGGAGTTGTTTATTACGTTAACGATGCTATGGTTATTCTGGCTTATTACGGTTGCTCATTAGTGCGGTTATCCAAAGGGCGTCTGGGTGCAAGCATATAAGATGAGTTGTGACACCATGGTCCCGAGCTCTCAAATGGGTGAACCCCTCTTGCACTCTCTTGGCAAGATGTACTGTGCAGTTACACTTATTTCTTCTGCGACTCTTTCTTGTCCCTTCATCTCTTCCCCCACTGCGCAGTTCAGGTGCCTTGGTTCCGGGCGTTTCCTTTCTTGTTATAATTTGCGCCGTGAAAAGCGTCAACAAAGCGTGTGTTTGTCAACAATGGGATCTTCAGACCGCATTTACGTCATCTGACAAGCAGTATATATTTTTTTTGCCTGTGTTTCTCGATTGTGCGTAGTGTTTAGCTGCATTTCTGATTAGGCACGGTGGCCTCGAAGAATTTTTCAGATCCAAGAGACATGTTATTTTCGGACACATCGCAAAGAAAATGTATTCCTCAAATTCGTTTCTAGAATTTTAAATGTTTCTTCGCTTGTTCCTAATAACACGTCTAAGTAACTTCCCTACTTACCTGCCGTGTACTCCGATTCCGCGAGGTCTCTTACGCTTACGATGCGAAAGCTATTCGGTGCGGCAGGGGGAAACCACAATTCAGAGCCTATTGGAAAGAAAGCAGTTGAGGAGGTAGACGCGTTAAAATTAGGATAGTGCGCAACGCAGCCAACTGCGCGTTAAATTTCAACCAGTTTTGAACGCCTCGGCATGCATCGTCTTCAAACGCATACGTACCTCGAGGATCCTTTGTCGCTTCCACTAGAGCAGAAACTTCCTCGGAGTCCCAAGAGAAGACGTAGAACGAAGACTGCGTCGAGGCACCAGTGACATTGAAAGTGCTCACCTATCTACGGACACACTTTTCCCCGGCGATGATGGATACGCACCCAGCTGGTGGGCAACTGAGCACACAGTGCCAGGGCCGGCATGGCGGGGGTTTCCATGAAAGATGCACCCGTCCCTTGTGTGCAGAGTCGGGCATGAAGAAAAAATATAGAAAGGAAAATGTTATGGGGAGGTGCTTAAGCGATGAAGGTTACGTTTTCTTTTGCAGTTAGATGGAGCTGTGCCGTACGTGTGCCTTTAGATCACGCGTGCAGAGAGTTAATCTCGTCAAAAACAGCTAGCTACACTCATTATGCTGACGGTTTCCAGGCGCAGTGAGATGGCAACTGTCGCACGCCCTCTACTGGAGCTCTGAACAACCGGAATATTGCACTGCCAAAGGACAGAAAGACCGCTGTCTTTCTGTCCTTTCCGACCACGGTCGCGCCGCTGAGAACTTATCCAATACCCAACTACATGTGTCGCTTGCGCTGTTTAGCTTGACCATGTAGATAGTCAATAATACGACTGTAGTTAACTAATTGCGGCAAGCAATTTATTTTCGCCTCATGCGGGTCTCCGCAGCCTATATACAAGCTACAAACCGAGGTCCCATGATGTCAAAAATAAGTCAGACTTGTTTTCAATGCATATAAATGTCTAATCGAACACATGCAAGTTATGAAACAAAATTTTGGAAACCGCCTGTCAGCCCTTTTCTTAGGCAATGATATGATGATAGATGTATCGTGCCGTACTCACATTCCTTGAAGGCGACTTTCCGGTTACACACACTGCGTTTCTGAACCTCGCAATTTCGTTCGCGGATTTTTAATTTTTTACGTCATCACAGAACCTGTATGTCAAAGAGAAAATGAAATGTTTTGTGCCGCTTTTATATCAACAGCCCAACACTGTGCTATTAACTTTATTCAGGTAATTGTTATTGCCGTTGAAGCGGCGTTGTGAGCTGCTTGTTTGACTCACATGTGGAGCAATGTGTTTGTCGGGTTTACGAAAGGCAGTCGTGCACACTAGCACAGATTTATTTTCATCATCACCATCATTGTGACCATTAATCTTTTTCTTCGTGCTTCCCCTTCATACGCGGTATTGCGCGCAGCCCTTCATTTACAGCATCATTTGCATAACGTCGGCACAGTATTCGCTATCTCAAGGTCAGCTCATGGCTCTCGACGACGTGATCCGCGTTTCATTTCGGGTTCGGGTTCGGGTTTTCTTTCGGGTTCCACAAATGCGCCGCTAGGCCGTCGAATAAGTTCGGTGTACGGGGTCTAGCTTGATCTTCGGTGCGTCGTGTTGCGACGCGACAACGGCACCCTGGACAACTCATCCATAGACGCGAAAGATGTCACTTACGTCGAGGTGTTTTTCATAGACGCGGAAATGAGGAGAGTCAAACAAAAAACCCTCAGCTTGCCGCCGTGACATGTCCCGCTTCCATATTTTTGACCGTCGAGTATCGCTAGGCAAGGAGAACAACCCGTTTTCCTGCTTTCCTCTCCAGCCGGCACGGCAGCCAGCTATACAGCTCAATCAAAAATAAAAATAAACATTGCCCTGTCCTCATCGCCCATGGAACAACGGGCCACACCGCATGCCAGTCGCGACACGCAGAATGAACGGTGGAAACTACGTGCCAGTACGTCACGATGTCACTCAATCACAAAGGCGGCCCCACCTACCACGCCGTCTGTACGGTGCCCCTAGACGAAGCCTATAGGGACACGGCGTGGCACGATCACCTATGACAACGTACAAAAAAGCTCTACCGTAGTGTTACGGCTAAGTTTAATGAACAGTAAGTGTTCTGAAGGACTCTTGTAGTAGTACACATCAAGTAAGCCACTGCCCATTCAAACCAGGAAAACTTAAAAGAAATGTATTATTATTATTATTATTATTATTATTATTATTATTTTATTATTATTATTATTATTATTATTATTATTATTATTATTATTATTATTATTATTATTATTATTATTATTATTATTATTATTTGATTGATTGATTGATTGATTGATTGATTGATTGATTGATTGATTGATTGATTGATTATTATTATATCTGCGGAGTTGATCAACGAAAAATTAGTAGCATAATCATTTTTATCTAAACAATAACTGGTGAGAAAGTAGTTGAGGAAAAAAGGCGCCAGTCCGTGTCGAACACCTCTGTCTTATTGTTTCCGCTCGTACCCTTTTTTTTTTCAACTTCAACTGCATGCCGCTGGTTGAATTCGAACCCAGGACATCTGCTTGTCGCGCACGGACCCTTACCAAGTTAGTGACGGTGGCGGCCCGCCAACTTTCAGTTTAGAGCGCATTTATGTTGCGTGTAGCCTAACCTTGAGAGTTCTGAAAAGCGCCACCCTCGTCCAGAACGGCGGAAATAATGGGTTCGGATCCCACTGCGGCATGTGGTTGTTTTTTCTTCTGTTTTTTAGTATAATAACTTGCACGTAGAAAATGAGTACTCTACTAATTTCTCACTTATCGATACCACAAATGAACAAAAATAAAAGCATTCCCTTCTACTTTCTCTAGGGGCAGGAGTTATCTAGCAGCACAGAGGAGACTAAGGCCATCATGCACCGAACACAAGTCGTAGCAAACAGTAGTGGTCCCTGCCTCATGTCTCCCGAATCTTTAGTTGTCCGTAATCAAGCTTGTGTTTAGAAAAAAAAGCCTTAATCTGATGCGTCATGAAAAAAAAAAACTGTGCGATGCAGCACAATGGAGTCGTTTCAGTAGCGCCGCTGCGGCACATCAGGTGAGGAGGTTTGCTTATGCGTTACCACAACGTGAGCCCGAGTTCACCGGGGGAAGATGTGCAGTCGTGGAATGCAAACAACGCAGTACACGTCGCATAAATGTTGCTGCAACTTTAAAACACTACATAATCTAGTTTTTTTAGCACGAATTATGGATATGTCGATGTACGTGTCATTTTTCTTCCTGCTTCTAAGCAAAACATTTATCTATTTTTCATTGCTTGACCAAAATTTTAGTTACTTCAGTTTCAGATAAAGGAAAATGAACGCGTGCTAATTTAGTTCATGGTTCTGACCCAAACTCTTGAAGCGTGACTTGCCTCAATTAAGGCGGCAATCACTCAGATTGCCAAAATTTGAAAGGAGGAGGAAAGGCAGGGAGGTTAACCGGAAGAATAACCGGTTTGCTACCCTGCACGGGGGAAAGAAGTGAGGGGATAAAAAGATGAAGGAGAAAGGAGAGTAGCAGGAAATTGAAGTCACTATGCAAAGTCGACAAGCGTTCGTTAAAGTCACTGCCTATCGTGCAGGCCAGAAGTCCTCAAGAAGCGGAGCAGTGCCTTGGAGGCCTTCACCGCCGACGGTCGCCCCGGCCGGTGGCCGAGAATCTTCATTTCCGTCAGTCGGCGCGGATCTAGACGCTACAGTTCACGGCAGAGAGACTGCCTTTCGGCGCTGTAGGAGTAGAACTCCCACCTTCCTGTTCATTTTTAAGAAGGATAAAACTTTTTGTTGTGAGGTTACAGATAAGAATTCACTATCGTTACCTTGGGATTGTGTACCACGGAAGCGGTCGGAAGCGACCTCACTCAGTTTTCAAATCCGTTTCGTTTTTCGATGTCACAATGTCTGAGGTTCTTTGCTCAATTAAGTTCTTTTTTTTAGAAAAACAAGAAAAGAGGCACAAGGGCTGGTGTCCTAAGATCCCTCACATTACCAATGCGTTGGGTAATCCCACACAGCGCCAAGCTGCATCCTCAATCCATCCATTTGAACCAGTGACCGTGAACTGGGACGCCATAGTAAAGTTTTCTATCTCTGTCACTTAATAAGACGATCTAAAGGCTTCAGACAAAAGAAAAACTGTCCTCGTGATATAAGAAAGCAAGAGCGTCATTGCAAGCCTGAGTCACAAAGATCCTGTACACATAATGATTCAGCTTGTACTTATTGTACTTAGAGTCCAGCTTTCTCGAGCAAAAATTTCCAATTGGAAAATAGTAAGGCACTGCTATGGAAATATTCTGATATTCAGAGAAATTTTTCTTTTAAAGAATTTCCAGTGATCGCATCGAATAGTTGAGACTGCCATAGAACACCAATGGGGAACGCTTTGGGCGATAGAAAAAAACGTGAATAGAAAAAAAATACAGGACTGCCATCGGGTGATCTGGGGATATATTGATTGTTGCAGTGAAATCTTACATTATATGAAAAAATTGCGTTCATAAACGGTTTCCCGTTCAAAAATCCTTTTTTACCGAATATCTGGGCATGTTTACTGTAATTTACCTGTAATTATTAAGCCTGTATTTATTTACTGTAACTTATTTAATAATTTTTATTTTTATTTTTTTCTTGTTATGCAGGCACTGCCGGTGACGTCATAAGGTCACGTGGGTTTTCGGACCGTCTTGTCTATCTACTTGCGTCCCTGTCTTGTTTGCGCTGTTTTGAAAATGTTCTACCACTAACTCACCACAGCTTCTGCATTGGCAAACTCTACAAAAGTCGCTATTCTTTAACTGGTATGCTGGTAATATTTGATGCGCGAAACTGCATGCTCAAAAGAGCCGGGAAGCTCTACTGAAGACAACAAAACCGTCTAGCTTGCAACACGCCTTAGCTCTTCAAAAAGTGAAACAGGAAATTAGGAGGTAGACGTCCTCGTTGTGCCCTTGGCAAGCTTAATGGACCGGATATATGCTCACTGAGTATGCGGCGGCCGCAAACGACGACCTCGGCATTTCTACATTTAGTCGTTCTGCGCTTCAGCTGTGTTTTCTATACTTCAACGTTCTCTTTTTCTAGCTAGATTTCGCAGCATAAAGGATAATTAGGTTTAGTCTTTCAAGGCCCCTCTCTGCTCCAGAACTTAGGCGTTTATTAGTTTAACTATCTCCCCTTTGGTACCGCAGCGCCGGTCTCTTTGCAAGGCGCCAACACCAGGCCTCCTAGATGTAACAAAGTTGGCACACTCTAGAATACAAAACTTGTAACACTGGCGAAAGTTTTCTTTTTTACTTTTTGCTTTGGCGTTAACGAGGAGTAAAATCAAGACCGTGCTGCTTTGTCGGCGCTGCGTGATCCTTTAAAACGAAAAATTTCAATTTTGAAAAGTCGACAAAATCGAAAGCTACTTGAGCCAGCTCACCGTTCAACGCAATCACCATTGAAAGAAACTGAGCAAGCACACGGCGCTTTTCACGGCACTATGCTTTACCAGTTTCTGCGGCTCGGTCGACGGTGACAGCAGGGGTACATTGCTCATGACGGTGGGAATGCAAGTGGCAGTAGGTAGACCCAGAGACGGCAGCAACACTCCTGACGCAAAGAGAATATATCTCATCAGCTCCATAAAAAAAAAACTATGATAGGCAAGGCAGTATAGGAATCGCCTTGTGCCGCATTTGTCAAACGTTGAGCTCTTCATAATTATCCAGGTACTTATCGATCCCAAAGATACGTGACTAACCTGTGAAGACGAAACTATCTTAGATGTAGCTCCCCTAACAAATCTCAGCTAGTTTCTGACCCCGCAACTTAAGTGGCACCAGGAAGCCTGAATAATTCAGAGGACTAGAAAGGCATAAATCGCGGGCATTCAGCATTCCTTTCCCATCCCGAACCCGAACAGCGCTTCGCTAAAATAAACCGAATGTTTTATGCCCTAAACATCATCGTCATTGGTCAATAAATTCCTCCCTTTCCGACGCTCTTTCTTTTTCCTTTAATTTTAACGCGAAGAGCAAGCGCGCCCGCGTGCGCTCTGCTGGCTGCAACAAGTAGCGTCAGCTGCGCAGTGTTTTTCAGTTCGCTCGGTGATTTTGCCATCAAGGAAACCTTGCTTCCATAGTTGAAAACAAGGCAAGATCCGCATCCCTTGACATGGCGCTTGCCCATTTATACTTTGGGGCAACCAGCCAACTAACCACTGATGCCTAAATAAAGGAAATAAAAGCATTTTTTAACAGAAATTGTGTTTCTGCATTTTTTATTTAGTATAGCAACTTTATACATCAGATAAGCTGCATTTATATCATCTGGGCGTATCATTATCATTAAGTTTGGTCTACCAAGCAAGATGTTCTCTAATGAAATATACGGCACAACGGAAGAACGACACAGGGGGGTGGCGAAGGCCATAGCGGTCAATTTGATGCCGTTTTCAAGTTGTAGTTTCGTATACACAGTAGCTCGCACTGCTTACTCATAAAGGATTCTCGCGACGTCTGTCGGGGTGAGAACCGTGCAAAACGATACGAGTACAGAGCTGTCGGTTCGCGTGAAGAATCCTGCTTTAATATCACGAAGGACACTGTTTTCGTGGGCATCGTCCTCCACGTGGTGTTAGTAGGGAGTGCGATCTTTACGGGCTTGTTTAGCGACGATCAAACATATCTGCCAAAGCAAACTGAAGAAGTTGGCGCGGAAAAACGAGGACAAGCGAGACAAACAAAGACGAGCGCTACTCACAACTGAAGGTTTATTCCAGACAATGCTCGAATAAATAGTGAAACCAACAAGAACAAAAACAAACAAACGTCATGAACACCACAAGTTACCCCGTGAATCCCAATGATTTGGTTAGGAACAGATACTCCCTATCAGAGAAGCGGACGGAAGTCTGACTAATGCACTTATCGCCACTGATGCGCATATGAAAGGCTTCCATGAGCTCCCGCGTGAGTTGCTCCCTGTGCCTGAATAGGATGGTCGTTTTTTCAAAAAGCGGTTTACACTGGATTTTCTTTTCCTTGTCGTTTGTAATGCACGTGCGGCAATGTTTAGGGAGGTTATCAAGAGAATCTCCCCCAAGCAATCTTCGGTGCTCTCCTAATCTCTCGTTGACGCATCGTCCAGTTTGGCCGATGTATAGAGCGCCACACGACAACGGCAATCTGTACACAACCCCCCTGGCACAGGTAACGAACGGGGCTTTGTGTTTGATGTTGCATTCATTTCTTGTTTTTCTTGTTTTTCGTACCGTTCTTTCGCCTCCTTCTTCCATCCGTTTGTGCACCTGTGAACAGATTGCTCCCAACTTCCGAGGGGCGGAAAACACAATCGGAATTTGATAACGCCCGGCAACATTTTTCAGTCCATGCGCCAATCTGTGCACATATGGTATGACTGCAAAATTTTTTTTGACGCTCTTTTTCCCGGAGTTTAGGTCGCGACCCATCCTTGACCCACCTTACCAATCTTCCACAAGCTTCCACAATTATATGCTGAGGGTACCCGCTTTCTTTCAGCCTCTTCACCTGGGACTCGACGCTTTCCTTGATAGCATGTGAGCAAGACTTGGTGATGGCCGCTTTTAGACAGGAAGTGACTATCCCGTTCTTTATGACTTTGGAGTGACCGGATGAATAATCAAGCAACGCTTTTTTGGCCCTAGGGTGGTATGCCCAACAAACATGTTTGGGGCGAAAATGCAAAGACAGATCTAGGAACTGGAGCCTTCCATCTCTTGGTACTTCTACTGTGAAATTGAGACCAGGGCCGCACTCCTTAAAAGGTTTTAGCACATTGACGACGGTGCGTTGCAGGTTGGGTTCAGAAGACAACACTAAGTAGTCATCAACATACCTACATGCCTTCCAAATTATCCCTCCTGATTTCTTTTCTATGGCTCTGTCCACCTTAGCCAGAAAAATGTTGCTAAGGATGGGGGCTATGCGAGACCCGATACAAACACCAGTTCGCTGTACGAAAAATTTCCCGTTCCACCCTATGACCGTTGATTTGAGATAAAACGTGAGTATCTCCAAAAAAGACCCAACAGATACACCACATCGGGACACGAATGCGGCCTCGTCGTTGTGCTCCATAATGCATTCCTGGACACTTTTTATCATCTCGTTACTTGGCATTGAATAGTACAAGTCCTCAATGTCCACGCTGAAAGAGGTACACTGTCCTGGGTTGCTGTTGCTGAGTAGACTCACCACTGCCTCAGAATTTGCCACCATGAAAGGGTCCTCCACGCTTAGGCTTCCCAGATGTTTCTGAAGGTACATGGCCATCAGTAATTGCCACGTGTTCCGCTCGGACACGATTGCCCGGAACGGAATTCCTTCCTTGTGGGTTTTTGCCGTAAAAAATGCGGCTAGATGAGGGTCTTGAGCTTTCTTGATGCCATTTGCTAGTTTCTCCAGGTTGTGGCGGAGCGCCAAAGCCAAAGCTTCTTCCTTTATCTTCTTCTCCTTGAAGTCGATCTCTCTGAAGTTCTTCGCGATGGCTGCCTCGGCTTTCTCCGCGAACGCTTTCTCGCGGAGAAAGCCGAGGCAGCCATCGCGAAGAACACGTGGCAATTACTGATGGCCGTGTACCTTCAGAAACATCTGGGAAGCCTAAGCGTGGAGGACCCTTTCATGGTGGCAAATTCTGAGGCAGTGGTGAGTCTACTCAGCAACAGCAACCCAGGACAGTGTACCTCTTTCAGCGTGGACATTGAGGACTTGTACTATTCAATGCCAAGTAACGAGATGATAAAAAGTGTCCAGGAATGCATTATGGAGCACAACGACGAGGCCGCATTCGTGTCCCGATGTGGTGTATCTGTTGGGTCTTTTTTGGAGATACTCACGTTTTATCTCAAATCAACGGTCATAGGGTGGAACGGGAAATTTTTCGTACAGCGAACTGGTGTTTGTATCGGGTCTCGCATAGCCCCCATCCTTAGCAACATTTTTCTGGCTAAGGTGGACAGAGCCATAGAAAAGAAATCAGGAGGGATAATTTGGAAGGCATGTAGGTATGTTGATGACTACTTAGTGTTGTCTTCTGAACCCAACCTGCAACGCACCGTCGTCAATGTGCTAAAACTTTTTAAGGAGTGCGGCCCTGGTCTCAATTTCACAGTAGAAGTACCAAGAGATGGAAGGCTCCAGTTCCTAGATCTGTCTTTGCATTTTCGCCCCAAACATGTTTGTTGGGCATACCACCCTAGGGCCAAAAAAGCGTTGCTTGATTATTCATCCGGTCACTCCAAAGTCATAAAGAACGGGATAGTCACTTCCTGTCTAAAAGCGGCCATCACCAAGTCTTGCTCACATGCTATCAAGGAAAGCGTCGAGTCCCAGGTGAAGAGGCTGAAAGAAAGCGGGTACCCTCAGCATATAATTGTGGAAGCTTGTGGAAGATTGGTAAGGTGGGTCAAGGATGGGTCGCGACCTAAACTCCGGGAAAAAGAGCGTCAAAAAAATTTTGCAGTCATACCATATGTGCACAGATTGGCGCATGGACTGAAAAATGTTGCCGGGCGTTATCAAATTCCGATTGTGTTTTCCGCCCCTCGGAAGTTGGGAGCAATCTGTTCACAGGTGCACAAACGGATGGAAGAAGGAGGCGAAAGAACGGTACGAAAAACAAGAAAAACAAGAAATGAATGCAACATCAAACACAAAGCCCCGTTCGTTACCTGTGCCAGGGGGGTTGTGTACAGATTGCCGTTGTCGTGTGGCGCTCTATACATCGGCCAAACTGGACGATGCGTCAACGAGAGATTAGGAGAGCACCGAAGATTGCTCGGGGGAGATTCTCTTGATAACCTCCCTAAACATTGCCGCACGTGCATTACAAACGACAAGGAAAAGAAAATCCAGTGTAAACCGCTTTTTGAAAAAACGACCATCCTATTCAGGCACAGGGAGCAACTCACGCGGGAGCTCATGGAAGCCTTTCATATGCGCATCAGTGGCGATAAGTGCATTAGTCAGACTTCCGTCCGCTTCTCTGATAGGGAGTATCTGTTCCTAACCAAATCATTGGGATTCACGGGGTAACTTGTGGTGTTCATGACGTTTGTTTGTTTTTGTTCTTGTTGGTTTCACTATTTATTCGAGCATTGTCTGGAATAAACCTTCAGTTGTGAGTAGCGCTCGTCTTTGTTTGTCTCGCTTGTCCTCGTTTTTCCGCGCCAACTTCTTCAGTATGCATTTCAACCAACTAGCCCAACTTTCTGCTCTCCTGCCAAAGCAAGCTTTCTTGCGGTGCTTTCAACCCTATTCTATATTCACGGATCCTGCAGGAAATGTAGCGAGCAACACTAATTGCAGGCTTTAATGGTGTCCTCGCTTGTTATGGGGCGAACGTGTGTGTCATGATCGAAACAAGCACTTATTTTGTTTATGAAATGAAATAAATTTGCGACTCTCCTTAAATCGCGGGCTATACCAATAAGATAACAGAAGTGCTTGTGTTTAATGCACGGTTCAAATAACTTTTTCTTTGCTGAAAAAGAATTTACTCCGCCGGGACGCCCATATGTTTCATGGTCCTCAAGAGCACGGCAGCATGGAAATGACGAAGTGATTGCGATACGAATTGCGTTCTCCTTCCTGAACACTACTGCGCTGAGCTGCGCTTTAGCGTGCCACCTTCACGTCCACAGCAATGAGGCCACCCTCGCACAGCACACCTAACGCATAGCTGTCATGACCATGATCGACGCCCAGTTGGTCATCGGCGGCTTGGAGGAGAATCGACTCGATATAGCTGGACAATGTTGCAGGTACACAAGTTTCCAACTCTAGCTGCAGTCCTCTCCTCAAGTTAAGACCGAACGTTCTGCGTATCGGGGATCTGGTCCGTACGAATTAATGAAAACAATGCCGGATTATATTAGGTTGTTAAAATGTTTAAGACACACCAGCGACACACTGGTGGCAAATGCTGTCAAAACGCAGCCCTGCGGATTGCCCATAGAAGGTCACAGAAGCGCAAGGAAGATAGTATAATATCGACGCTGTTTCCTTGTCCGATAACTGAAGTCAATGCGGTTTTCCAAAAGAAAGTTTTTCCCTCGCGAAGAGGGGTGGTAGCCTTATGTCTCCACAAGACGCACATGACGTCATTCTCGTTAACGAGATACTCAAGCCAACGCACACACAGTTATCACACCATAGTTCCCTGGTTTTAACTCTCCCGAAAGAGAAACCCAATCGCCACACACTCGTTTGCGGCAGCAGTATTCAGAGCAAAAGCAACAATATCAAAAAAAAAACAATGTATACCAGCTAGCGGTTGTCAACCAAAATGCCACGGGTGTAATCATCATCGCTTTTTTTCCTACCTTTCTTATGTTCATTCGTGTTGCCCTGCTAGAACCTCTCCTTGTACAAGTAAATAATGTGTTTTCAAACTCGACGAGCCGTCATTCGATGACTATCGTCGTCTGATCTTGATGGAACAACAAGCAGAACGCGTACACAGCTCCATCTGTCGTCGACCATCAGCAGGCACTCTTTTTCAACCCCTACAATTTTTTCTTTACCGCAAAACAGTAGACAGAGAGCGTGCTTTCTCCGGTTCGTTCGCATTTCATTTATGAAATTTTATCGGCGTACAATACAAGAATCCGCCCATCATGCGAGACGTTAAAACAGTACATGCCAGTCATCGCCTGTGTTGTCTTTCTTCCTTATCACGTGCGTACCACATTTCGAAGCAGCGCATATTGAACATAAAAGGCAATCTTTGTGTGCTGCCTCGTCAAACTTCTACGCGTAGCGACTCAAACAGGGACGTCCGGACTCTTTGAAGCGTTTCGAACGGTAGGAAATATTCATGCGGTGTGTCGGAGAAGTTCAATGCGGGCTGCCAAGCCACATCAGCGGCCGCCTTTCCAAATGAACGCAGGGCTTCTCTAACGCACGGTGTTAATGAAAAGCCGCTCTGTGCGGCTCGCAACGAGAGGCCAAATATCTTATTTAATTATAAATGCTGCGTAAAGACCGCGTGCTGTTATTAACACTAACCTAATTATAGTGGGCCTCTTATTGTCCCGGCTTTCATCGGATACCCTGCACTTATAGAACAGCAGGATATACGCGCAGGCGGCGGCAACAACTGGAGGCTCCGGACGGCATTCGGTTTCGCACCGGCGTCATCCATATTCCACTGGCATTTGCGAAGAGGAGCGAGTGATAGGAGAGAGGGGGATAAGAGGAGGAGATGTTGGATCGCCGTCGTACTTCCTGCATGCCTAATGAATAGCAACCTTGTCGCCCAACACTTCGACCCGCGTAAGAGTAATGAGAGGCATGAGCGAGCCCCACTGGAGTCGAGGTAGCACGGTCCTTGTGAAACTGTGGCTATATTCACAGCTCACGCCGCTTTCGACCCCGCGGGAAATGCGGAGTCGCAGTGATGGTTCTCAGGCATCTTCTAAATATTCCGCACTTTGCTTAATTGATGGATGTCTAATAAAGCTAACTATGGGGCCATTTAATTACTCTCACCCTCGCTCAAGCGAGATTGAGATGGTCGATTCTGATGATGGTGAATGCGCGGTGAGGACAAGGGTGAGACAGTACTTGTAAGCTTGCTGGTACAACGTTTTACTTTGAGATCACGATGAGTAACTTGAGTGCGTACAAATCCAGTCAACGATATTGTAATGAAGAGTTGCAAGTCGGGCGTTGTGCTGAGCATCACTCTGTTCTTTCCTCGTATACATTCACAGTGGATGCTTGCTGGCTCCTGTTGTGAAAGAACGAGTAAACTGGCCATATTTTAGGGAAACTCGTCATCCTTACCTCTGACAAATGTAAATACGCGACGGGTTTTTACAGGCGACGCTAGTGTGTAAATATTGCTAGCACTCTGCAAGGGTAACACCACCTGTCGCAAGCACCATACTCCTTCTTTTAAGATACGCTGCTGTTATAGGCTGTTCGTGTTCTGTCGCCATAGTGTCGATCGTGTTGGTATGCTTACTGAATGCAAAAGAAGTAAAAATGGGAGAAATGGAAGTAAGCTTTCTATCTCGGCCACCAAAATTGCGACTGCGGCGAAAATGAGAAAACTTCAATTTTCTTAAACCCCCATGTTCACTACATGGCAGTTTCACGACGAAAAGCAGGCCGGCATGTTTATTAGTTTGGTAAACGTTTAAATATAAAAACTGCAAAATTGGTAATCTAAGTTTCAAGTGCAGACATTGAGGAATTGAATATATTCCAGACCTTTAAGACCCTTGATCATCAGTTAGTCACAACTCGCGTAATCTGAATTTACGTCATGCTGTTTTTATTTTATTTATTTTATTTATTTATGTGCATACTGCAGACCATGGTTAGGTCCAAGCAGGAAGGGCAGGTGCACAAAAAGCAAAAGTATAGCAACAAAAATACAACAATACAGCAAAGATAATGTAGTAAAACAACAATACAGCAATGCAAGACAAAGCAGCAAAAAATACATAATACGCAATATCAAAGATGGCTGAGGAACGCGTCTGTTTTTCAGGGTTGATTAGGTTCGGTTAATGAGTTCCAGTCAGATATGGTGCCTGGGAAAAAGGAAAACTTGAACGAGTTAGTCCGGGCAAAATATGGTTTTAAAAGAGCTTTGTGATAGTGTCGTGTATTCCGTGTTGGCATTGGGGAAAGATAAGCAGAAGGGTCAAGTCTGAGTTTATTATTAAGAAGTAATGAAAGAAAATCTAACGAAAATTTCGTCTTCTTACCTGTAGTTCTTCAATACCGTTAGCATGCATCAAGTCTGAGGGGGAGTCAGTGGGTAGATATTTTGAATATATGAATCTAATTGCTTTCCTTTGAACGTTCTCGAGCTTTCTTATGTTAGACTTAGTATGATCTACCATTTGCTGGCGTCTCATAGCCTGAGTCGCTCTGGGACGTTAAGCCCCATAAAAGCCAAAAACCATTTGCTGCTTTGTGCGTGAAGATAGGACGATAGTTTTTTTTTAGGTTCACAAACAAGTACAAGTAGTATTTTCCGAGGATAAAGTTCAGAAATCTCGTTTTCTTCTCATTGGTTCGTAAGTGGAGATATTATGTTGAAAATTATAAAAAGAAATAAACAGGAAGGTCGCAAATATTATTACACAGGCAACACGCACAATAGCATAAGAATTAACTTTAAAGAAGTTTTTCCAGCTCGTCATTTCAGACGCCTTCATGTCGAGCAGTCAGTAGCATTATTGTTTAAAGACCTGCGCAGCTGCTTTATGTAGCTGAGACAACTTAAGTATGTCTGCCAAGAAGGTGTCTTCTGGACGTCGCTGTTACAATTTTTTCGAGGAAACGGCGTCAACACGGCAGCGTCCACGGTGGCGACGCAAATTCACGCGCTGTAGGATCCTAGGATTATCTCTTTGGCATGTAATGTTTTAACATTTAAACGTTTATTCATTATTCATACTATTATGAACTCCTCTGCACCGCTGCAGGTCATAGAACTTGGAGCCCGTATTGTCTACTGCGAAAAACTAATCCGACGCTATCGCAGAGATGAAGGTAGGATTTCCCACGCATGTTAGACACTCATGTTTTTATCCGAAACGTTTAGTTTTATTTAAAGCATGGCGTCCCTGTTCACTAATTTTTCAGATACATTCCAAGCAAATTACACGCTTAGAAAAGAAAACAAGATACAAGTTTATGTAATGAGGGCAAGTTCTGCCACTTTAGCGAGACTAACAAGCGCCAGCTAGGCGTAGAATATTCGCTGCCGAAATGTCGCACGTAGAAAGCAAGGTACTTTTGAGTATTATATTTACTATCACGCAAACCTCACAGTTACCATATGAAGGTTCTTTCCCAGAGGCATTTGCTGAAGAGTTTTGTTACGTGCTATTGCAGCTGTAACAACTACTCCATAACGTATATAGCGAGCACAAAACGGCAGGAAAATTAGGGGCTCGTTATGGTGTATGTGTTTTACTTTATAGTTACGATAACAACCTTTTCTCTATGCTTTCGTTGGTATCAATAACTGTTGGCCTCTTTCATATGTACTGCATACCATGAGCTGGAGGCTTGTCTTCAATGCCACGCGCTCTGCTCGGCAATCGAATTCACCTCTCGAAGCAATTTCACTTACGTGGCGGGGCTCGTTCTTGGTACTCCTTGGGGGGAATCCGCCTTTAAGAAATTTCTCGCATTTTCAGAACAAGGCATGAATGAAAGGAGGAACGGCGAAATGAAAATAAAGTTTTGACGACAGTGTTTTGCCCGAGGAGCAGCTAAAATCATAATCGGTCCTTGCAAAACTGCTGTTTAAGCGAGCCTTCGGGAAAGGTCAAAGGCCCGTAAATGGAAAGTTGAAGAGGTGAAAACAGTCGATCAGTAATTACTTTTCGCACTTGGTTTCCTGCCGACATTTCTCACTTCAAATAGTTTTCGATTACTCAAAAAATTTTGTCGCTGAAATAAACACCGCAAGCTAAATCTCCGCAGCTCAGACCAACGCTGTGGCTGCATGCAAACGGCAGCCGTTCGCTCCGTTGGCTTCTACCCGGAGGCAGCATAAAATGCAGCCGCAGTGGAGAGGGCGACCTATGCTTCCTGTATGCTTCCTCCCAAACTAGTTTTCTGATTGGACAATACCGCAGGGGTCCCAGCGAAGCGTACTTCGGAAGCACCCGCAGGTGTGGTCCTCTCCCGCTCTTTCCGTATCGTCCTAAAGGAAAGGACAAGAAAAAGCAAAACGGCCCGACCTCATAATTGACGCTGACGGGAGGGCGACGGAAGAGGGCAAAATCCTTGCGCCATTTGTATCTTTTTTTCTTTCTCTCTCTCTCGACGCGAAGGCGGGAATTAACCTCGGATTTTCGGCACCCGCCACAACACGACCCTCCTCGCTGTCAGTCTGGCGTCAATGAAACGATGATCACCGAGACCTTGCACCAATGGATTTCCTCAGGCCAGGACAAAGCACGACGACTGCATTTCTGGGCGGCGCAGACACCGTCAGCCTGCGGGGACTAGAGCTTTGGCGAATATGTGGATAAGGGTATCGCTAGCGTTTGGATTTTTGCTCGTTGCCGCTTCAGCCTGTGAGTTATTGAATTTTTTTTTATCTGTCTCGCCTTGTACTCAGCGCGAATGACGTTTTTACATTTATACTTCAGACTTTAAGGCTTGTATATAGCTTTAGAAACGTTAGAAGGTTTTTAGTGTCGAACTCGCCGCGGTGGCTCCGTTGCTTTGACGTTCGGCTGCTGATCCCAAGGTGAGGGGTTCGATCCAGGCCACGGAGGCCGTATATCGATGGACACGGAGCAGCAAAAGCACCCGCGTGCTGTCTCACGTCAGCGTGCGTCAATGAACCCTAAGTGTCTTATTAATCCGGAGCCCTCCACAACAGCGTTGCTCAAAGCCCACGCGTTGTTTCGGTGCGTTAAGCCTCACAATTTGTAATTTTAGATTTTTCGCGATGACTATATATAGCAGGGCTACCTCAAATTACAGCTTATCTAATCTCTACTAGGGCGTAGGCAAAATGATGCCGCGCCTTTTCTTCCCGCAAAAATGAATCGTTAACACTGGATTTCGTGATGATCCTCATATCACCCCATGAGACATGAACATGTACCCTGAAAAGTCTGGACGCGTGGTGTAGCCGTAGAAAATTGTCACGCAACGTAAACTACGCTAGTCAGTACGTAGCTGGTTCGAGGATTCGCGTCGATAATACGTTAATCGCCTGCAGTTCAGACCCCCCCCTCATTTGTTACAAGCTGCACACATGCCGTCCGCGTAATTCTTTTCTGTGAAACACATATTTGATAACGCAAATTGAATGCAAGATAAAGCGACTCGGGCAAGCAGTTGTAAACGGATTATAACAAGGTGACGTAACTATTGATTCAAGCCCCATCAAATTACCCCCCCCCCCCCCCCACCAAACAGAGCTCGGAGCTGGGAGTCAGTAATCGTAGAGAACCGTTTCCCTAATGAGAATCAGCTGCTGAAAATGGTTCTACCTTTCTTTCCTGCATTCAAGGGGTCGTCGCGATGGCTCAGGGTTACGGCGTTCGGCTGGTGACCCCAAAGACGCGGGTTCGATTCCGGCCATGGCAGTCGCATTTTGATGGAGGCGAAATGCTAGAGGCCCGTGAACGGTGCGATGTCAGTGCACGTTAAAGAATCCCAGGTTGTCGAAATTTCCTGATTCCTTCACTACAGCGGCCCTGATATGAGCCTGAGTTGCTTTGGGACGTTGAACCCCGATAAACTAAAGTGTATTCCAAAGAACTGAACGCTACATAGGTCAGGAAACGATCGTATTTGCACTAAGTAAACAATTGAAATCGGTACACTGAAGCTCAAAAAATCCGCCCCCCCTCCCCCCCCCCCCCCCCCCTCCCCCCCCCCCCCCCCCCTCCCCCCCCCCCGTATTTTTTTACACCAGCGGAGGGCGGAAAAGGCCACATAAGTCGGGATGTCAGCTCAGAAGGTTTCCCTCAGAAAGAAAAGGTTGTTATATTTACATGTGGTGTTTCGAAAGAAACAAGAGTATGTTTTGTAGTGCTGACATTTAAGTTCCTTCTCCGTTTTTTGATCTTGCGGGGCAACTACAAAACACCTGTCACGCCGATAGGGCTTTTTTTTTTGCACATTTCATGATTATTGAGCAGACACAATTTTTTTTTCACGCGTTGGTTATGACTGAGCGTTAAACGATTAGGCTTTTAAATGCCTTAAATTTCCGTAAATTTGTCTAATGTGTTGATTATCAAGAGGCACTAGTGCTGCTTCTTTTTTTCGTCACACCGTGCTCAGTGATTGCCTTCGAATCCTTGTTTTGGTGCGTTAAACTGCAAATCTGATAAGCCTTCACAGTTCAGCAAGCAGCAGTTGAAGCAAGCACCGGCTAGTCATTCTGTCCCGTGCTCAATCATGAAACCGCTTAGTTCTATTTTCTGGAGTGCTGGCTTAAGCAACGTCGAATGATTCCAAAGATAAGCACACTAATGCGCCTGGCTTCGAGCGACACAGCAAGGGTGGTCATTATTTTGCTGGTGCCGAACAAAGATAACCAACGCACTCTCACTTTTCGGACACTTAAGCTGAAAAAAAAATGTTCCAAGCTGTATTTTAACCTCTAACACCCCCAGACCACTTCTTGGTCCATCTGATCTGAGCAGCTTCGCTTCATACGTGGCATTCATTACACCGAAGAGAATGATGTTTCTGCGGACTTCACATGGATAGGCTCAGAGTTGTGACACATCGCTGGCTTGAAACTGCTACGCATATGACAGAGTGCCAGACACCCAGTGCCGCGTACAGACTCGGTGCCCCGTGTCGGATGCTTACGGCGTTGATGGCAAGCATTGCGATGATAATATCAGCGGCGCCTAAATAAATACGAATCGCAAATTCCCGACATCACAGCCATCTAATTGTAAAGGTCAAGAAATAAAAAGAAGAATCTAACGCTTCCACCTAGAAGGCGAATCCCGCGATGCAGCGGATGCATTGATTGACGCCAGCATCAACGTCTTGAACGAGGAGGGAACTGACGGGGCCGAAGAGTAAGTACCCCGAAAACGAGAATGTATGCATGCTGTATGCGATGGCTATGGTACTGGAATCAGTTCTACGTGCGCACTATGCTGGGTCGGATGAAAATGATCCTGAGAACGGAAATCGCTAATGACAGGTTTGTGAAGGCCTGTATAAGGCAAGCATAGAGGCGAAAAGAGAAATGGCATTAAATGAAACCTCGGTTAAGCAGTGCCACCGGAAAATAAGAACGACAACGAGCATTAGAACTGAGCACTTTTTTTTATGCAGAACTTTATCACGCTAGTCAACCTAATTTTAGTACGTAGTACGCACAGACTGTGAACTTGTCCCTGGATTCGGTGGCAGTGAAAAATATGGCAGGAATAATGAGGATTTCAGACACGTAGTAACGTCGCCGACGAGTAAGCAGCAAGAAAACACTGAGCACGGGGCGTTTTAGGACACCTTCAGAGAAAACAGAAACTGTTCCATCTTGAGCCTGCTAACTGTCAGTGTCGCCATAAACAGTTCAGCAATTCGTAGCTAACGTAAAGCTCGGCGCGTGAAGGAAACGAAATGGTTCAATTTTGTTTTGTTTTTTACCTTGTGTGGCAATGGAGAACAAGAAAATTAGGTTCCGGCAGTTTGCAAGCAGTGCTATCCAGGGTTTTCAGGCCGAAGCATATGCGCAAATAATCATGAACATAAAACGCTACACCACGCGCAAACGTAGCACGTGCACAATGTTGCGATCAGGCAGTCGCTATCGTAACGGCAGCCGTCCCGGCATTGCCTTCCGGACCCCAAGCGCTCTGAGTGCCAGGAAGTGTTTGCATCACTTCCGATAAATTTTCTATTTCGTCTTCCTTTCCTTCGTCTTCGACTACGGCTTTGGCGGGTTCCGACGCTTGTACACACATATCACGAGCAGCTCTTCCTGCTTTCAGCCCACATTTCTTATTTTCTTCCTGGCACCCTGAAAAAAAAAATCACGGGGATACAAATTCAGGACGCGGGGGTGTGAACGATACTAGGCAAACAGAACAAACACATCGCCATGGTTCGAAAATAAAATCATGCACTCGAAGCGTTAGCAACCAGAGGAGATCCGCTCGGAGCGTAGCTTGCTTCCGAAACTCCTCCAGAACCGACTTCCAGTGCCTTCTTCGGATGTCGAGGGGACGTGGGCGAGTCGTAGCGACGCTTCGCCGCTGTCGAGATCCCGCAAAAGGTCGTTCCTCTCCGCGTGATGCGAGTGTGGTGCGCGCGCAGGCACGGTTGGCTTTCCCCTTTCCTATCGCGCTTGTACGGAAGGCCTGCGCTGCTGACGGCGGAAAGGGGCACTGGATAAAGAGAAAGGAGGAGGTGCTATGCGGAAGAGAGAGTGGAGTAGTAGATGGAAATATGTGCCGGGTTGGCGGAAATCGGTGCTGCTGTTGCTGCGCGCGGGGAGTCACTTCTGATCCCGGCACTGACTGAATCAACCGCGCCACTGAACCTTCCCTCCCCTGCACCCCTTTCAGTCTGCTCATGTTACAATGCATTGAAGAAGCCGCGCATTTCGGTTCTTTTTATCTACTTCTTCTTTCCGTTTTCTCTTCTCTTTCGCGACGCGTTCTGGCATTTATTCCATTGGTACTTTCGACGTGTCTCCCGTGTCGTGCCATTACGTCAGCGGTATGCGCGGAGTGCATGAAAGTATACGCGTTGCGATTTCAGACATGATTTGTGGCGAAGCATATACACGAGCACCTACGTGACGATGAACGAGAGAATAAGAGACAGAGAGACACCTCTTTTGCGTTGCAAAGCACGCCGTCGCTCGCTGCAATTTGGAAGGCTCGACAGAAGTATGCGATGAAGTAAAAAGACGTTTCTTTGGCTGCCGCGGAGGAAACCGTCAGGTCATATGCATTTGTAATGCCAACACCGGAAACCCCTAGAGAAGTGGCTTTGCCGCACTTCCACCAACTGCCTCTTTGTTCGCAGTAAAAAAGAAAAAAGAAAAAAGGAGTGATTTTACAACAAAAGATGAGGCCGCTGCGCTCTTGCCATATATAGATGGCAAGGTGAGCATACCTGGGATGAGGCTTCGGGTCGAAAATGTCAGTGCAGTCGTTTATACCAGCCACTGACTGCCCGCGATGGGCCACTTTTCCACCTTGCAGACACTTAGAAATATACCATGCTCACAGTAAGGAAAAGTAACTCGCGCTTAACTATGCAAAGATAAGCGAACTGAGCGAACGCAGTGCTAGTAGCTGCTGCACGGTAGTTCCCCTTTCGATGTTATTCATTCTCTTGGCAGCTTTCATTTGCTTTTGTTTTTCTGACGCGTTTTACATGCTAGACAAGGTGTAGGTTTTATGATAAAGGTCGACACAGGCTGATGTGAAAAGGATCTTGTGAAACAGCCGGTTAAGCGCAAAAAGCCATGACCTCTGCGCGATCCACTGTAAGGTGGGCAGCTATTGGAAGATGCAGAAAAGCAATCAGAAAACATTTGTCCTCAAGAGCCTAGATAAAAAAAAGACAGAAGAGAAAAAGGAGTTAACAAAAAGCGTGTGGTCTTCAATTTCTGCAAAACGCAGTGAACATGTAAGCAAATGTGGCAAAAAATCGAAAGGAAATTGGTGGTACAATTAATTCTTTCTAATGCAAAAAAAAAAAACTCGAGACAGACTCTGCGGATCGACTATTAGCGGGATTGTAGTGTTGAGTTTGCAGCACGGTAGCAGTGGAATTTCCAGGGTTCCCAATAGGTTCTCTATTTCCTCGCTTTTATGACATCTGCGTCTTTGAAGTGTACTCTCAAGACGTCACCAAGGCGATCCTCAGGCCCGGAGTCGGCCCCAGAATGGCCGAGAAATAAAAGAACGCTGTTAATAAAAAAAATATTCACCGTAAGGAAACAAACAAAGACGTGAAATGAAGGAGCTCAACTCAATGCTGCAAGCTCTCTCAAACTCCCTCCTCCCATCGCTGTTTTGTTATCTTGACATTCTTACTTCTTAGTCTCGGAAAAAACACACGTTTCAGAACACGAACTTAAACCACTACAAAAAGGTGTGCTTTGTTATCGCTCAATCACTGCTAAAATAAATTCCTAGGGCTACTGGCATCATTATCAAGTGCTCAAACCTTGGAGAAGCTGTGCAGCTTTCCTTTGTAGCCGTATGGCTGCGCTTGGGTGGATGCCAATCAATAATTACTCCTTTATTAGCATTATCAGTTGCTTAGGACCGCGTGCACAGAAAAAAATTCTTTCTATGTTCTACGCGTCACAAATGACATATACTGTATGCACACACTTGCAAACAAAGGTTCGGCTCTGGTTCTTTCCACTTCATAATTACAGATTTTTGCAATGAAGAAGAGGAAATGGGCTTGCGCGCGGCATGTCGTGCCCAGATCAGATACCCGATGGTCGCTTAAGGTAACGGAATGAATTCCAAGGAATGGCAAGCGTAGGCAGGGGCCTACAGCGATTCAGGCGGCGGAGGTGGTTAGGACGCTAGAGGAGACAGGGTCGATAGGGTGGCGGAAGCTTGTGCAGGATAGGGTTGTATGGAGATCAGTAGGAGTAGCCTTTGACCTGCAATAGACGCATTTGGGCTGATGATGGAAATAATGATGATGAAAATAAGGGTCTGAACAGGACACATATTTTTTCATAGTTTTTTGTATTTTATGCACCCTTCTCCCATTGTTCATCTTCCCTCCAATCCCCTCATTTACGCAGAGCAACATATGGGCACTTTTTCGCACTGACAAAAAACTTCAGTTTTGTGAATTAAAGGGCTCCCTTATCTTCCCGCTTTTATATGTCTGTGTCACACTTGACCTTCTGATTCCAGACTGCGATAATGTATCCGACTTATGTGACTCTCTGTGAACACTTCAATGCCTCTTAACACGTGCTGTTTGGTGAGTTGGCTCAACGTTTCCTACGGAAAGGCGCCAAATGGGAAACTACAAACAGAGAAGAAATAGATAAAGCAGATTGATGGCCCATTAACAACTGACAGTTTATTTCTTGCTTGCGCAGAATAAGTTACTGCGGCCAAGCGATAAATATCTCTAGTAAGACACAATACAAAAGACAAGAAGGATCCAACGCATTAACTTCGCCGTTCATGCATTCAATCCATGGTATGCCAGCCTATCCTTTGCTGATAGAAACAATTAAGGATCACTGGTGCAGGAATCGCCTCACTTCTTTGTCTCGATTCAACGCCCCTAACAAACACAGCAGCCAGAGCAACCATGTTCTATTCGCGTTCTTGTGTGGATGCGAGCTGCGATTTTCTGCACGGAAAATTCTAACAAACACAGCAACCAGAGCAACTACATTCTATTCGCGTTCTTGTGTGGATGCGTCATGAGACTGAACAAGAAGTAGGCGGTTACGGAAACACAAACTCAAGACTGGCGCAGGCTAGCAACTGGTATATTTTGAAAAGCGACGTCTCATGGAGGAGAAAACGTGGTCACTTGAGAGGACCAGTCATCTTAGAGGCAGGTTCACCAAAAGGTTGACGCGATATCTTCTCTAATCATATCGACTCCTCTTTCGCTCAGGGCCACCGAAGGCACTCTGACGCATGCGCCGTGGGCTCCCTCCCGTGTGTCGGCACGCCCGTGTTGTCCATCGACGAAAGAAAGAACCCGATATGATTAGAGAAGATATCGCGTGAAGTTTACGAGCACCTGCCTCCAAGATGATTTATTCTCTCACGTGACCATATTTTCTCCTACATCAGACAGCCCTTTCGAAGATAAATCTGTTGCTAGTCTGCGCCAGTCTGTGTTTGTGTTTCCCTGAGCGGCTGAGTGAAATTCCGGCCGCCTTGTGAACATAGCATGTTAGCATGTTAAGGTACATGGCACATATTACTCTCGAGCGTAAATACTCGTTTTCGCACATTTAGGTATTGCGTTCAGAGTCGCAGGTTTTGGCTTCCCGGACCCACTTTTAAATTTATAATATTCTAGTCGTCATTTATAAAAGCACACGGCGCAACAATCGTGTTAGATTTAATTTTGTCTAGCATAAGTTTCAACAGTGTCAGACTCAGGAGTGAAGTTCAGTCCGTAAGGCATAAAACCTGTTGTAAATTTATAGTGGCTGAAGAATTACTTGACTGCCGGTTTAGACAACGAAAACCGCGGTGCACAGAAAAACTTGGACCATGCGTGCGCGGGCGTACGTGTGTGTTTCGTAGCTTGTTGTTTTGCTATTTACTGCACCCGACAACACAAAAATGGCGTTCTCAGTCATCATCGATCTAGTATTCTCAGCTTTTTTATTCCTTTGTACTTTTTTCTTTTTTGTCGAAAGAACGAAATAGCCAGTCCGAATTCGCGTGTTGATTATTTCCAGGTGACTTTACCGACACCACCGTACAACCCACCGATGTGTCCGTACCCGCAGGGTTTCCGTTCCCGAAGCCGCTGTACCAGTGCGGCCGGCGCCTAATACGGAACCCCGTCGAAACCAGCACCAGGATCGTTGGCGGACGAGATGCCGCTCTCGCGGAGTTCCCTTTCCAGGCGAGTTACGCAATCTCACGAGCTTACATCTTTTCGCACAAAATGTAGAAGGTGTTCTAAAAAGAAGCTGAAGACCACCCCGTCGATCTTTTTGTGCGATGGCGCTACTTAACACGGCTCCAAAGGAAAATAGTGTGTGAAGCCTCGTAGAAACTCGCGTAAGCTCGGATTAGTTCGGAGGAGGGTCGTGCAAGCTGCAGCCAATGACAGGAAGCTCGGGTTAGTTCGTAGGAGCGTCGCGCAAGCTGCAGCCAACGGGAGGGAGACCTTGAGAGTGACCTTGGCACCACCAAGGTTTCTTGTTTCCGCACTTTCCAAGCAAGGGCTGTTTGGCACCCCTTGCTTTCGCATGACTACTTGGTTTAACTACGTTAAAACTCTACCATTTTTTTCTTTGTTAATAATAACCAATTCAATGGCTCCTTCTGACTATGTCGATAATTGTCCGACAGAAAAAAACGCCTTTGCTGCCGAGGAAGTGGGGTTAAAAAATTTTCTACCACTGGATTCTAACTAGTGAAGTCAAGACCGAAAAGGACTCCGTGACCTTGAATAAGTGTGTAGTCCAGCCTCAGGGATCCGCATCACACAACTGCCTTGGGTGCACCGCAGTTTTCTTGCGAAATCAGCCAGCAGTGGTGGCACCTTTATGTGATTCTCTTTATCTTTTCTAGATTATGGAAGCTCCGTTTTCAGTGAAAGCCTCGTTTTTGTGATTAGAGATCTGTAATCTATCGATTTTGAACTATTTAAATTTGTCCTCTCTTCCTCTTTAGAGACGAAGTTTTTATCATGTATGCTTGCAGATTAGGCCACCAAAGCGATCTCAACGAGAGAAGACTATCAGAAATACCGTATTCAAGTATGCCGCCTAGAACCGCGCTAAAACGTATGAAATCCATAATTTTCAATAGGAATGAGCCTCTAGAAAGCATCCATTTTTTTTTTTGCGATAGGTGGTCAAGACACCCGTCCGTTTATGGCAAACTACCTTTTTTTTTATCTGCGTCTACACGTGACGAATTGAATGAACAGAAACAGCTCATAACTGACGCTTAGACGAAGATAAAGAGAGGGCGGGTAGATGTTTCTTGACACTCACAAAGTGAATAAGGGAGGGGAAAGCTTCAGGGTGCTTGCCAACTTTTCGACAAGAGGACTTGCCTTCGTATGGCTAAAGCGTTCATCTTTGACGGTGAAACAAAGACTGAGCCGTCGGTAGATAAAGTCCCCTAGTTCCCCAAGGCGCCTCAAGATGACTCTTCGCTCAGCGACCAATTTTGGCGCGTTACTAAAACCCGTTACACGTGTAATAACCGGTGTCCTGATGCCAAAGGAGTAACTACTCGCCTGCCGTTCTTTTCTTTTTCTTTTGTGCACTCGATGGTTGGCTCATCCTTTCGTCGCCGGTCCTTGCTTCCGTCGCTGCAACGCCGGTCCCGCGTTCCAAAAAAAATAAAAAAAGCGCTTACTGTAGGTGAATGGCGTGGATGCGCTAAACGGTGCAGCCGGGCAATATTGTCCAGTTCCCATGGCAACGAGATACTTGGTGCATGCTTGTGTTTCCGCCGGCAAAGTTGCACCACTCGACCGATAGAAGACGCTGCAATCACAGGTCCGGCCTTGGCGGCGCATGAGCGCCACTTTATCTGGCCGTCGGTGTCCAGCGCGTTTTACATGCTGTACCCCCACATGCATATTTTACAATGGCTCAGTGGTTATGGCGCTCGGCTGCCGACCCGCAAGACGCCAATTCGGTCCCGGCCGCGGCGGTCGAATTAATTCTAGAGGCCCGTTTACTGTGCAATGTCAGTGCACGTTGAAGAACCCCAGGTGTTCTAAATTTCCGGATACCTTCACTACGGCGTCCCTCATAGCCTGAGTCGCTTTGGGACGTTAAGCACGAATAAAACAAACATAAAACATCATCCGGAAAGAACCGGCAAACATTAAGAGATTGTCTTGGCTACCTTTGTCATTACAATATCTATTTAATGCATTTTCTACCTTTTCAATCCCCCGGAAGAACTGCAAAACAAAAAATTAGCCTCATCTTTGCATAGATTTTCAAGTTCTTAGCCCGAGATAAGCGATCACAAGGTTCCTCGATGTCTAGTGGTTGATGTGTATTTACCTGCGTCAAGCTGTATGCTTGAATACCTAGCGCAGTTGAAGAGACCTCATAATTTTCAATGGACGGAACAGGTTCATTTCCTTTTTCTGTACGGCATATTCTTGCGATAGGTAATAGTAGTGAAAAGGTCCTCACTACACAGCTAGTTTGAAAGAAGGCTCGCTAGAATTTTTTTTTGAAGTCAAAGGGAGTTAGTATTGTTAAAAATTCTACAATTAGGTTTACGCACAGACTCTCGTTTCTGTCACTGAGACCCAACTAGTTGCCTTTTTGCTTTAAAGTTGGACGCCCAAATTTTATGCGTAATAATATTCATCATAATAAACTCTATTTCAATACACGGGTCATAATTAGGGCGGTGCAATATGAACTGCTCGTACAACCAAAACGGTTATGCCCTCAGACCGCACGCAAAAAGTAAGCTTGGTCTCAACGTCCCGGAGCCACTAAGCCCTCCTTGAATGAAAACTTGGTTTCAGGAAGTCTTTCTCCATACTTTTTGAGTGGTCAGGTCTTAGAAATGTTGAGAGAAATTGATGTTACTGCGCTACTGGGTCCTATGTGGCTTCTTTTTTTTTTTTAACTCCGTAAGATGAACTTCACGTGGCTTTCCATAAGCACTAAATTCGAATCAGACATTCATCCCATTCTTCTCCTCAGTATAGACGACGCTCTCCTTTATTGTGAAAACTGTGTTCACTGGCTTTCACTGTAGTTCATTTATTGCTTCTCGCGCGTGAGCTGGCGATGTAGAAAAGTTTCCGGAAGCGCCTGTGCTCCATTCTCCGCGCCTGAGCTTCCGCAGGATTGCGCCTTGTTGAGAATCGCCGAACAAACAGGAAGAGTGTTCTGTCGGTAGTCTTTGTATTTATTTATTTTCTTGTAACCCAACCAAGGCAGACGCACTTGAATCGCTTGTATCTGTGTGTGTGTGGGCGCCGGTGTTATCTGGCTGCGGTCTCTCATTTCTCATGCCGCTCTTTCCGTTTTTACTTAATTTTTGTGCACTTCACAGACTAGACTGGACATGCCTTGCAACAGAATGAATAAATGGGTCCCTATTTTACGCCTCACGTGGAGGTATCAAAAACTATGGAAATGCAAGGTGGCAAGGTTAAGCAGCTTCGCAGCCGGAGTGCTGTCAGAGAATTAAACAAAAAAAAAAGAAGAGGAGGAGCAGCTGGGCAGTAATCTAATAAAGGTCATCTAATTATGCATGAACTTTCCCTTCACCTCTGCCGCCTAGCGCTTATCAGCGATGGAGCTCGAGCAGGTGAACCATAATTCAATTCCAAGTCTTTCAATTCAATTCTGCTTAATCAGGCGCATTAACTGCGTAGGAATTAAAGAGAAACTCTGGATTAGCGACCTGTTCGCGAGGTGTCACACGTGACAGCTAAAGCTCGTGTGCGCAGGGAAAAGAACCTAGAAGCATATTTCATTTTGTTTCCATCTTTTAATACCTGCCTATTCTCGTTAAAAACGAAAGTTGACCTGCAAATATTGAAATCATTAATTTTCTTTTTTTTATTATAAAATTTGGCATGTGGCATAATAAGAGGCTGACAGTTAGCTAGAGTAGATCGTGGAGCCCGTTCTCTTTAAGAAACATTTGCAGGCTCCAGCTCTCAGCGTCGTCTGTTAGCCATAAGGACCCTTGTTGCAGCTGTAAGCCCAACTTCCAGTAATCGTCGTCTTCTTGAGTCCTGCGTTCCTGGGCTAGACATTGATGTTTAGAGTTTGGTGTGCAAGGATGTCTGCGTTCCTCTGGTGAGCATTCTCAGTATCGTCTTGAGTGCAATGTATCTGGATGCGTTGATCTTTTTTCGTATTAAGAGCATGTATCTCCTGAGTAATATCTAGCGCCTTTGTAACTCTTCTAAGTTGTTTAATAGCCTCTAAGGAGCCCGTGTAGATATGGGCCTCTCTTATATGCGGTGTGTCTTTTAAGGACTTCATTGCAACACGGATAGCGTAAGCCGCAATCACAAGCGGGTTCAGGCAGTCGGAGACGTATTCCCGATGTGTGATGCGCAGGGCTATTAGTAGCAAATCTTCCGCCCTTTTCTATGACCGATGCGTCCGTATGAGCTTTACACGTTCCTGAGCTTATATCAAACACTGTTCGATTTGCGGGCTTTGCTTTTCGATTAATCTTGGTCGTCTTGTCTGTGTTTATTGTCGTGTATGTCCACGGAGGTTTGTCAATCATTTTCGGTGACTGCACTGTCACCACACTGTATAAAGCTGCAAAGGGCGTAAGATAGTTTCCCTTGAGATATCTTGTTGCCTCTCTGTGTTAAATAAGCTCATTCAGTGCGTTAAATTGTGCATATGACAACAGAATCAGCATGACTGTAAGTTTTGGCAAGGCCGTGGTGGTGTGCACTGCAGCCCTATTTATTGTTTCTAGTTTCACCCACTGTCGTCGCGTCAGTCGATGCAAACGAGCCTGTTATAGTACCCTCGGTTGAACTGCTGAACGTACAATATTAAATCGGCACTGATATTAAAGCGTATTTGATTTAATCATATACTCCGGGCACAAAGAAAGTTCGAACGATAAAACACGGACATAACAGTGAAATGGAGCTTATCAAGGCAAAGGATAAAATGGGCGAAGTGGATTATGTCGTTGCAGAAACATGCAGAGCTCGCACGTGAACTGATGGCTATGACAACAGCACTCACTTTAAAAAAGCCTTTTATTAAATGAAATTTTTCAGGCACTAAGACTACATTATTGATATTTTGACGGTACCAAAGTTCATCCCACTTTCCTTTCACTGTCCGTAAGCTTAGCCTGTTAGCAGTGACGTCTGTTGTTAGTCTCTCCAAAAAAAGAACGTTT
Source organism: Amblyomma americanum (assembly GCA_030143305.2). NCBI lineage: Eukaryota > Metazoa > Arthropoda > Arachnida > Ixodida > Ixodidae > Amblyomma > Amblyomma americanum. The sequence goes on along the minus strand of JARKHS020014136.1, from coordinate 142,484 downwards.
GCCCTATCACTTGATCACAGCTTTGTTTTTATGCGACGTTATATAATGAGCTAAGCCAGTTGGCCAAAATCTAATATATAATGTCACTTGTTATGCCAGAAGGCAAAGGAATTTTCAAAAGAAATTCCTCTTCCCACTGCACGAAGCAGGATGAATGTAAAGACCGCCCGCTCCGATAAAAAAGAATGTCATTTCGATACTAAGTGAAGAGCGCAGTGAACACAGTGTTCTTGCTACCATCTATCAAGTCCGCTTCGATCGTCATCAGGCAATGTGTTCATCGACGAGCGTCGGCAAATTAGGCTTCTCGGTCGTTTTCCCGAATGGAAAACGGGGGAACAACTTGATTTTGAATCACGAGACATCCTCTAAGGTTCTGTTCTTTAAACCGATCGGTTACCATTTTAGGGTAGGCAGATCTATGTTAGTGCGCTAGCACTAAGGCAGGCTTTCAATCTCGAAACAAAAAAAAACGTTGTCTGAGTGTCTGAAGCAGCTACGCCTGCGGAAATAAACTAAATATGACCGTGACTGCGCAACGCCTGGGTTTCGAGCCCGTGGCAGCGCGAACAGATACGCTTCGCTGGTCACTGCACGAGAGCACTAGGCTATGGCTGCGTTCTTTTAAACATGATATTTATTACACTGAAAACATGTTCTATTTACAGGAACTATTTACAAAGCTTTTAGGAAATGCCCGAAACGGGACAACCAATCACCCCTCAATGTTTATCTCCTACTCCCTCGCGCTGTGCATTGCATCTCATCGTCTTCAACAGATTCCATCCGTGCGCAATGGATCCAGAACACACAGCTACCGCAGTTCCCTCTTAAGGTGCGTTAAGCGATTTTAAATTTTTATAGTGCTCTACCAATAAAATCTCCAATCACCTATTTCGCCGATCTTTGCCTGAAGCCTGACCTCGAAGCCCTATAGTCTCGACCCGAAAGCGAAATGAAACGCGACCTACCAGCGCACATATTTCGCATTCAGCCAAGTGAGCTAAACTGGCTGTAAGTTTTTTTTTCTCTCTCACGTTTTTCTTTCATTGCCCGGCTTAAGAAAGCGCATATGGGAAAATTCGTGTTGCTGTTTGCATTGTGGCACCGAACACAGCTTTCCAGTTAGCGCTTAGCGTTGTTTCCTTTAGAGTTCAGCAGCCTTCCAAACTCCCTCCTTCCCCTCTACCCTCCTGTTCTACCTGGAGTACTTGGCTGGCGTCGGAACAACTTGACAACAAGCGCGACCCGGCGCACTCTTTTCTCCCTAAAAAAAAAAAAAAGCTTAAGCCTAAATTTGCTTGTATACCTCATCGAAATGCTTCCCGCCTCTTCATATATGTCATAAGAATTTTCGCAACGTCTTATTTACGCAATGACCTAGTTCTTAACTGCTATTACCGTTGAGCCAGTGCGAATTACTCTTGCAAATGCGGAATTAAATCTTGCCCTTTTTTTCACAATCTGCTCTGACAGTTTTAAACACAAACGCACACGCATGCACACACTGCACGACTGAAAACGCGTTTTTCCCGGGCTGATGTACAAAAGTAACAACGACCACCATTTCATATTCGCATTAACCAATATCGTATAATTAAGAGCCTTGCAGTTAGAGTGAGGCAACAAGGGAAGTCATCCTGAGCAATCTGACAAGGGGCGATGTACAGTTGCCGTTCGGAATGATAAATTGTAGGGGTGTGCGAATAGTACTTTTTCATAATCGAACGAAATACGAATCGAATATCTGCACGATTATTCGCTATTTGTTACTCTATTCGCACAAAACGAATATTCATGCGAGACAGCGAAAAGCTTGGGGCAGAGCTAAAACACATGGAATTAAAGCTGTGCCTGCCGGAAGACGCTACAGTGATCTCCACTATGAGACACGTGGCACGATGTGAGTATATTAACTCGATGACCTCTTTACAAGTCCTCAGAACATTACCCCTTTCTTCTGACGATGTCGAAGAACAAACTAGCGCCACATATCAGCTGATGAGAGAGACGATGTAGTTAAAAGCCATGGGCTCCGATATCAGGTGTGGAGGCAGGGTTTATCGAACCTGGTTGAACCCTGCCGCGTGGCCCAGTTTTGGAGGGTGCATGTCTGCACATCATGAACGCTGCCGTACGAATGAAGCGTGTCACTGCGCTGATCGCGTAGATTAACCGCGGCAGCGTACAGTGCGACATTGGAGTGGGCCCTGTCTTGAAACAGCCGTAGAAGAAAAATACTGCGTGCCCTATTCGATCTTTGTGTCCAGTATTCGAAAACTTCATATAGTACTCGATTTGTTTCGAATAACTTTGAACATGTATTATTCGATTCGTTCAGCGGGCAGTATAGGAGGATAGTCGATTCGATATTCAAAAATTTCGAATATTCGCACACCCCTAATAAATTGGTTAGATCATTAATTCTCGTCGTGGAACTTTATACGACTCGTACTCTCAATCGTCGTTATGGCTGTGAGTTTTCTTTCTGCCTGCTTCATTGTCCTCTACAACTCCACTTGGCCCTGACAGCATAAATTATTATAAGAAGCATCACCGACACTATCCCACAACAACGCAGCAGTGCAAGTGGAACAATCGATCGACATTGCGATACAAGAGGAGAGTGTCATACTACACCCTTCACGCCCCCGCCACGGAGATGCTAATGGTGTCTGCAGTTCTCTGTGGCTCCGTGTCGATAACACTGCGACACCTGCTCCTTACTGCGGCGGAAGCCCTTTCAGTTGACACATGTCGCACACCTTGTCCTCGCAGTCTAATGGGTCACTTGTGAACTGCCTCAGAGCATTCATAACATCACTGCCAAGATCATAAATCAGAAATGTCGCATTGTTATTCCAAGCTTTCACATTCCATTTTTTTTATATAAAGGACGCACCCCAGGACTCAGTACAAGGGTTTAAATTAAACAAAGTTGGTACATCAGAGATGAACCTTAAAGATACAAAATGAGTACGAAAAATAACAAAAAAGAGAAAAAGAAAGGGGGCAAACAAATACCTCATTGGGATTATCTACTGAACCTTGGCCAATCCCCCTGCGTGGGTATGTGCCATGCTTACTAAGGAGAAGAAGAAGACAACAGCCTTGCGCTAAGGTGTCTTCACTTGCCTTTCATAGCTGAGAGTAACCTGTGGCGACAAAGGAACACCTTTCGACCGACTATACGGCTCTCGCCCTCTCGTCTTGCACGTGCTTTTGTGCTATACGTGTTACGTAATCTATACAAGGGCGCCGCACTCGTTATGGTGTCCGTCAAAACTGAATAAAAGGAAGCCTCGGCTGGAGATAAAATTTGCATGGGAATTTATTTATTTGTCTCGAGACCTTGCTGGCCTACAAGGCCGATGCAGGAGAAGTGAGAACGTTAGACTGGAAGTATGCAGCAAAACCGTCACATCAATCATCACCTTGACAGGTAAACGCTTCGGTATAAAACATATGAAGAAAGCAACGTGCAGACTCTAGAAGGGACTAAACGGAAATTGTGCATTGCCAATCTATTGCATCGCAGTGCAGTTGCTTTGAGAAAATCGGCAGCAAGCAATTGCTACCAGTTCGATTACGGACCCCCCGTGTATCGGTACAACACACCGAACACGCGCAAAAGCGATTGTAGGAGCCACACAAATTTCACTACATACGCGCAGTTAACCGGAGCTGCAGGATCAAAGCGGGACGAATATGGCAGGGCGCCATGATGGCAGCTCAAAGACCTCACTCACAAACAGAAGCTGGAAAAAAAAAAGAAACCTATAGTGTTGCAAACGATGGTATGCTAACTTTTTTTAATTGGTTTTTTTGGGGGAAAGGAAATAGCGCAGTATCTGTCTCATATATCGTTGGACACCTCAACCGCGCCGTAAGGGAAGGGATAAAGGAGGGAGCGAAAGAAGAAAGGGACAAAGAGATGCCGTAGTGGAGGGCTCCGGAATAATTTCGACCACCTGGGGATCTTTAACGTGCACTGACATCGCACAGCACACGGGCGCCTTAGCGTTTTTCCTCCACAAAAACGCAGACGCCGCGGTCGGGTTCGAACCCGGGAACTGCGGATCAGTAGACGAGCGCCCTAACCACTGAGCCACCGCGGCGGGTGTATGCTAACTCTGCAGAATACTCCTTCTTGTCTTTCTGCTCTCATCTCTGCAGTAATTCTTGACCGTAGCAAAAATCGGACGTAGTCCCGGCTATTTCGACTGCTCACAAGAACGGACGCTCTGAGGCCGTTATTTATAGAAGACACTAATACACGTGCTGAACCTATCTTTGCCGTGCGTATACAATTGTATTTCTTCATTGGCGTCACTACTTTGCTTGCTTTTTATTTCAGTTTATTTGCGACTCCTAGCTTCATCATGGAGGCAGACCTTCCTCATTCGAAGGGCACAAAGCTCTGAGGACTGCTGACAACTTCCCATGCACAATTTTCCGCATGTGCTGCGCAAGGCACGCAGTCACGGCTACGGATCCTAACGGCTCTCAACTATAGCCGAGTTGTTACCGCTCGCTGTTTCGACTTCAAACGTCCCGCCACTGCTAACCACGGCCGTCACTCTCCTTGCACGCAGGCGGCCCTAATTCGGAGAATGAACGGGAGAAACGTGTTCTTCGGTGGCGGAAGCCTCATCACGGACAAGTTTGTGCTCACCTGCGGCCACTGCCTGTCAAGGTAAGCGCCTCTCAGCGACGCTGCGGCTTCGCGCCGTCAACCTGTCAAACACGGAAATGAGGCTTCTCCGCGGGTTCCAAATCCCGGAAACACAATCCGAGCAAGAGCGACGGCTTGAAACGCTGGAACGAAACTTCATCCGAGTGCTGTCAGCAGCGTTGACTGCGTTTGTCACCAGCTATAGGCAATGGGGAACTTGCGCTGAAGTTTGCGGTGCCGATTGCAGCGCCATAACACACTGCCTAGCGAGAAGAGCAAGCAGTTTTGGGTAGTACTATTGGTACTTTCCCGCGCCACCTTCAGGCGCTTATTGGCGTGAGCCTCCGCGCTCTGTCGAAGGCGCACGTGCCATGCGTCAGCTATCTGGGCTACGCCGAGAGAAGCTAGACAATGAATGCTGTCAGCCAAACGCAGGTATCTAATCGCGCAGAATGTGTTCTCGCGTTTGCAGCGGCCCAAGCGGCTGACAAAAGCAGTTTTGAGTCACCGAATGCAACAATTGCAGTGCCACCTTGGCAGCGCAGGTTCCCCATTACTTGAAATACTACGGCACTGTAGCGCACATGCGATTCTGGGCGGAATACTAAAAAGGCAAATAGTCCCACCAATACCTAAGCCCGCGTTTCTCGAAGTTACTCTTAGTAGCCGTTTTTAACTTTTGTTACGTTCCGAAGCAACACACAGGCCATAAAATGCAATTTCGAGCAAGTCCTGGAGAACGGCGGCGCTTCCTGTAACGTAACTATATGTACTATATCAGCATCAAATAAAATGCGAACAGCGGAGCGTGTGGCCGTTTTACCCTGTCTGCCTGTCGCCATCAGAGATGGGCGTGCTCATCCGGTTAGCGATAGTTCCGCTTCTATTTTCTTTGATGTTGATTTTCTCACTTTGCCACTGGAGCGCCACATTCGTACTTTCCACCGATCTCAACTTGCGCAGTGAGGTATCGCTGGCGGCCGCGGCTGTAGACTGCGTAGGTGAATCGAGCGCTCTTAGCTCCCTGGCCTGCAGCGCTTTCACTTTGCTTTCATCATCTGCGCGTTATCAGCGTCTGGTTGCGCTATGAACAAGTAAAGGTCGACCGGTTGCGTCAATTAAGAAAAAAACGAAAGGCTCTTTTCGTGTCGCGATACTCAATATGGTGGTCATTGCATTAGAGCTATCTTACCTTATATATGGTTGGTAAACATGCAAATGTGGCAGCAAAAGCACACCTGGTGTTGTCGGTTCTCCAAATTCGCTGTCTCTGGTCCCAAGGAGTTGAAAAAGGTTGACTCGTTAGAGAACATATCGCAGCGCCAGTACTCCGTAGTCCGTGATGCATGGTCTTGTGCGAACACAAGTCTTGCTTTTCCGTTTGCTTCTGATACCGCTGGCTTCTGTGACGCCACATGGCTTCGTAAAATAAAACAGCTTCGTGCAGACGACGTCTAATGGCTGCCGCGCTGACACACAATTGAAAATTCTCTAACTGCCGAACTGCAATGTTGGCTATGCCTGCTGCAGCGGCCACAATAACTATAGGCCTTCATCCTTGCCGGTAACCCGGTATCTGAACCCACGGGGCATGTTTCCAAGCCATTCCACGCCACAGAATGCCTGGAAACTTCTGGTAATTGTAGACAGTGGACCTGTTTCTTTGCTATGGCGCATAGCGGCACACTATGACAGTCAAGAAAAACTATTCGCGCTCTTTTCGGGCCGCACGTTCACGCGCGAATGTTCGATTCTAGGGTATTTGAGCTTTTCTGGTGGTGATAAAGTCGTGCTCACTACCAGAAACAAGCGATTCAGGAACTGTCGCGTTCGCCACCGACCGCAACCCGATCAGCCTTTTTCGCGGCTCGAATCGCGGCCAGACGCTGATAAGGCGACGATGACGGAAGCTAAATCAAAGCGCTGCAGGCCAGGTAGCTAAGAACGCTCGCTGGACCCACGCGGTCCACGGCCAGTGCCCCCAGAGAAACCGCCCTGATATTGGTGGAAAGAGTGAACGTAGCGCTCCAGTGCCAAACCGAGGTAACGAACTGTCGCAAACCTGGATGAGCACTCCTATCTCTGATTACGACCGCCAGACGAAGTTAAATGAACCTTTGGCCACGCGCTCTACTGTTCCCATTTCATTTGACGCCAATTGTACAAAAGTGCGGACGCTTGGCGACTGTTGTCAATATGTTGGGAATGAGAACATAAATTACTGTGTTTTTGAGGAGGGTATACGACGCATGTGAAGATGTCCGGCAAGCTGAACGCTCATGATATACTGAAGGCGCCTCAATGCTGCGAAGCCCCGACATGGAAGAGTTGGTAGGCGGACTCTTACAGTTTGAGCCAGCTGAGTTGGCACAATGTCAGCGCTGGAAAAATCAACATTTGAGTAACAGGTAAATACGAGACAATTTAAGGTGGAAGTGCAGTTTATGCATAGAAATACTTGTTAGAAACAATGTTTTCAGCTGAACGCTGATTTCTCGCCCTAAATACGCTACACTCTCCTGAAATATACTCTGCAAAATGGCTGCAGATGCTCGTTGATTTGAATTTACCATACGGTGCGTTATTTTACTTCCATTACACTCTACTGATGCACCCCTAGGCATTTTCTTTCTTCATGGACCCCACAGCCTGTGGAAAAGCTGGACTAGGGTTGCCATTGTGTGTTTGTTGCGTCTAAATAACACTCTTGCCAAGTTACTGCTTAACTCAGAGGCGCGTGTGACGAAACTGACTGGTAACTGGACTGGTATCCCGCTTTTAACATGATAGCGCTAAAGCTTCCGTTATGCAGAAAAACCGGTCTCGTCGACGGTGCCGCCGTCGAAAAAAAAGGTGGCCCACCTGCCACTTACGCCACGAGACCTTGTGACGTCATCACAACCTGCCAGCACCATGGCAGGGGGAAACCTACATACCTGATTGTGAGCAAACTGCCCATCGTGGCAGGTGTTAGTTAAATTAATTATTGGTCGTGATAAGTTGCTCGGGCAAGCTGAGACACACCTCACAGGGCAGTGGTGCGCAAGGAAGGGTATGACAACACCCCGAGATCTATGAATAATAATAATAATAATTGGTTTTTTGGGGAAAGGAAATGGCGCAGTTATCTGTCTCATATATCTTTGGACACCTGAACCGCGCCGTAAGGGAAGGGATAAAGGAGGGAGTGAAAGAAGAAAGGAAGAATAGGTGCCGTAGTGGAGGGCTCCGGCATAATTTCGACCACCTGGGGATCTTTAACGTGCACTGACATCGCACAGCACACGGGCGCCTTAACGTTTTTCCTCCATAAAAACGCAGCCGCCGCGGTCGGGTTCGAACCCGGGAACTCCGGATCAGTAGTCGAGCTCCCTAACCACTGAGCCACCGCGGCGGGAGATCTATGAATGCAAATTATAGAATGACCAATTCCGTATATATGGGAATGTAGGCAGAACCTGGGCGGCAGAGAGGGAGTACTTGCGTTGGAGGGATCTCTCATGGTATGGCATGGTAAGCTAATCGTTATGTGATGGTGAAATAAAGAACATTATCATTGTCTGCCATGTGATAGTCATTGAGGACCACAAGCCATGGAAAGGATCCATTAACACTATCGCGCCTTAACCTTAACACGGAGCTTAAGTGTCTCCTCAAGTTTTCTGTTCATCTGTTTAGCCCTGCCACCCTTCTAGTCCGTTGTTGTGATGTGTTTCGTGCTGTTAGGTTGACTGCGTGTATCTTCCTGGCATCTTTTGGAGATAGTTATTTCACATATAGATAGATACATAAAGAGGAGGAGGGAAAGGCAGGGGTGTTAACCAGAAAGGGGTTCCGGTTGGCTACCCCGCACTGGGGAAGAGGAATTAGGAGACTAAAAGGAGGAAGTAACATTCCATCGTAATATATTCTGTCTGAAGAAATAAAATGTGAAGCTCGAGAGTCCAAGGCTTCAATCGAACAAACTACTAGGCTCGCGCCGTCGTGGGTTCGAACCCAACTAGGAGCGTTGTGGATTTTTTTTTCGTGTATGTTTACCTTTCAGACGGAAATTCTCAGTTTCGACTTCACTTTCTCCACGATGTTGGTATATATACAGGTATGTTCGGCTAAGGACTTTCGAACTTATCTCCTTGTTGTGGGATGGAAAAGTGCCTCCAAAAGCTGCACCGAATGCTGGCCCACGCCCTAGTTCCCCTCTCTCAAACTGTCCCCTTTAATCACTTAAATAGGCATGGCGCATTCCCGAGCCCCCCCCCCAGCCCACATGAAAATTTCAGGAATCTGTTTCCTTGTTATTATGGCTCAGACTCGCTTGTGGCTCAGACCCGATTGAACACTGGCTCTTTAGCCAGGGTAAGGTTTTGTAGCGATAGCTGCATTACGTTAGCATTTCGAGCCTTCAACGTGGCGGCGCCGTGGCTGGCTGGTCACGTGGTGCGGAGCAGCTGCCGGCGGCGCGGCGCATCGGCGGAACAGAGCGGGGGACAGGGAGGGGGGGGGGGGGGGGGGAGAGTGAATCCACGTCCAGGGACGAGCCTCAGGGCATAAAAACTTCATAGTTTTTATGCCCTGAGGCAATAAACATCTCTTCAAAAAAAAAAAAAGATGAAGAAGGAACGCCCAGGCGAAACGGAGCGGAGAAAAGCTGACTTTACAATTCGACTGAGCGAGTTCCACTCGGCCAGCTGTAGCTATCGCGTCACTCGAAGTTTAACCAGAGCTAAACCACAGCCATTTTTTTTTGCAACATTATACGCCGATGCCCTCATTTTTTTTCAGTTTTCCCCGTAGTTTCTCGCCCAGCTATCGTTCTCACGGGTTTTTTTTTTTTCATTTTATTTCCTGTTCTGAAGAACTGGTACGTTCCCCTTGCAGAGAGTCCATCCGCAACGTGACCGTGTGGCTGGGGCTGCACCGGCTGTCGTTCCCGTCGTTCTTCCAGTGGCGCTCGCGGCCGTGCGCCTTCTTCATCCACCCGCAGTTCGACGACGCCACGCTGGCCAATGACATCGCGCTGCTGCGGCTCCAGGACCGCGTGCCGCTCTGGAGGCTGGGCGGATACGTGAACACCATCTGCCTGCCACCGAGGGGATTCGAGCCGCAGGGCTCCGCCCTGGTCAGCGGATGGGGCTACACGTCCGAAAGTAAGTGGCGGCTCTCACTACCATACTGCTAAAGGAAAGGAGAAGAGCACTGTATGCAGGGTATAGATGGGTTGCACCGACGTCTTAGCGGCCACCATGCTTGAGGCCAGAAGCACAGCGGAAAACTGCGCGTTTTTCTAATCCGCTAATCGCCACCTGCTCTGACCTGCGCTGTGAAAGCTCTGCCGCGAGCTTCAGCATGGCTCCCATGACGTCACGTACAGCCCATCTGTATTGCCCTTCTTCATCACACCATGGCTCCTCGGGGGAGATGAAATCGTTCTTCAGCAAGCATCGTACGAACTGCGCTGTCATCGAAGACCACATGAGATATTTTTCGCCGACAGTTTTCGGTATTTTCCGATTGCTGTCGGCTTGAGGACCACTTGCGTGATTGACAGGCATCAGGTAAGGGTCAAATACACTTTCTGCACCAGTTTCAGGTGCAGAAAGTATATTAAGTACGGACACGGGAACCCTGCCGTAAGGGAAGAGAGGAAGGCGGGAGTGAACGAAGGAAGAGAGAAAGAGGTGCCGTAGTGGAGGGCTCCGGAATAATTTCGACCACCTGGGGATCTTTATCGTGCACAAACATCACACAATACACGGACGCCTTTTGCGTTCCGCCTTGTTGTCTTTCTGTCCATTTCCCTTTCCCTGATTCTCATAACTTTTCCTTAATTATGCTATCTACCCTTTCGTGCGCTTTCTTATGCTCTTTCTTGTTTAAAGAGGAAGCACAAAACCTTAGAGACGTGGTGTTCATGTCAAAAGAAAAAAATTACATTTCAACTGTGACACGCAAAATTCTGTTGCACATTTTGACATGGCGCTCTGTAGAAGACCTTGTCAAAACGCAGCTTATTATTTTACGAATAGTATGGCGCTAAGAATGCTTTATTTTCTATTTTCATCCACGGTAACATACGATATTTCTATGGGCTGGCTGCGCTAACAGACTAAATATAATTTTGTATTCATTTTTGTCCAGAATTTGGAAATATAAAAACTGTGCTTCGGAATACCTATACTCCGTTTCATACATCAGGTGCAACGCTGTGAAAGGTACGAAAGTAGTCCCCATGGGAAAATAAAGGGAGGCGTGTTACTCCGCGCTTGCTCGGTGGACGAGTGGTCTATGGCACGAGAAAGAGACAGCGTGCCGTCAGCAATAAGAATGCATTTAATCAAGCTCATGAAAAATGTATTATGTAGTAAACCTACGGGCAAAGCATTTACTATGTTTCGCTCACCACAAATAACACACTACTTTTCATTCGCGGATGCAGGCAGCGCAAAGAAGAGCGCTAGCTTTGACAGTGTTGCACATGATGTCTGAAACGGAGTATAGGTACTCATAATGCTGCAAGGTCTAAAGCGAAACTAAATATAAACGAAGGCATTCAGCGGCGACAACTAGCCTCCAAGCAAAAGTGACTCAGCACAAAAGGAACAGTCTGCCAGACAAGAGCCAACTGCCTCTTGCCTGGCTCTTGCCTTCGCCCTCAGTAAAGTATTTTTTCCCTCTGGCAGGCAGGGATGATAGCGGCTAATAACTGCGTATGCTGCAGGTATTTTCCGCTCCTGTTGCGTTCGCTGCGCAGAGGATTTCCGCATGTACATTTGTTCACCATCAGTGTTCGCAAAAAAAAAAAAATACGATAGTAGCGCTGTTAAACACAACGTTCTGATAGCACGTGCCTCTATTTTACACATCACTATTTCTTCCCAATGAATCGATATGCCCTGAAAAAATCTGTCAAAACCTCTTCAGCCAATTCCTGCTGTTTTTTTTTTCTGTCGCGGCAATTATCTACAGGTATTTTGTTCAGGGCTGAACGGAGCATTGCAACCTGATCCGTATGCTTCCTCTCCGCACAAAAACAGTTACGTAACTTATGACGTCAACCACGTCAAGCAGCGGCCGAACGCAATAAGACAGCTGCATTTGTGCCCTTATGCGGGCCCATTTTTTTATTGTTTTTGTTTCTTGTTTATTGTTTTTGTTTTATTTTTACGGTTATTTTGTTTTTGCTTTTGCGAGAAATTAAACCCACTGCATTTCGACCGCGAGGAAAGGGAGAAAAGAAGGAAAAAAAGTGCGGAACAATTTCTCGTCTGCTTCCTGTGTTCGGTGGCATTGCATTCAGCCCTCAACCGGATGAAGCCATAATGGTGCTGGGGATGGGTTGGGGAAGTTTTTCCATGCTTCCCGCCAACAATAAAAGATAAAACGATTTAGCGCACACAGCCACGCATATACGTCAGAGCACTTACCTTCGGATCGCGCCCGGCGTGTTTAGCCGGAGCGTACACCTGCAAAGAAATAAATAGGTCAAAGACAAACAGCGCGCGTGTGTACCTGTGCTGCATGCGCTACTGAAGGCACAATTTCAAATGAGGGGGGTTCTGTTTTGCAGTTACGGCCAGTGCTGAGATCTCCTGCAGTCTGCTTGCTTTCCGAGCGCGCTTGTTTGTGCTCGAATCTTATGCCTGCGTACTAAGCAACAACAGCTTGTTTCAGTTTATACATTTTTACCTTCCAAGTTACCGGTTGAGCTCCTCTTTGGCAGCAGAAAGCTGGCCTGTAACCACGCCTGGACTTTCATACCCTAAAAAAAAAGAGGTCGTGTTTGCATGCATTCGTTGTATATCTTTAAAAGAATTGCAGTTTGCTTCCGACTTGGATGTTTTGCTCTTTTTTGGAGATGGTGGGGGAGGCTGGTTATGCATAGTAAGATAGAACAAAAGCTCAGAAAGAGGCTGCCGCGGTGGCTGAGTGGTTATGGCGCTCGCCTGCCGGCCCGAAAGACGCGGGTTCAATCCCGGCCGCGGCAGTCGAATTTCGATGGAGGCGAAATTCTAGAGGCCCGTGTGCTGTGCGATGTCAGTGCACGTAAAAGAACCCCAGGTGGTCGAAATTTCCGGAGCCCTTTACTACGGCGTCCCTCATAGCCCGAGTCGCTTTGGGACGTTAAACCCCCATAAACCAAAATCTCAGAAAGGAAAAAGATTTACTTGCATCTTCTGCAATGCAAGTCGTACGGGATCGAAAAATTTTTCTCGGAGTGTTTTTTTTTTTTTCACTCTGGTCTTTTGTTGTGCCAGCTCTAGTTTAGTGCCTAGGTGCGTTTTTCTGGGCGTTCATTGTACTGATAGCTAATGCGGCGAGTTGAGCGTGTTGGTGCATATTTTCCAGAAAAAGCAGCGTTAAAAAGACGTGCATACAGACGAGACGACAAGGACGGACGCTGAACTTACAACAGATTTTATTGTGGAAGAATTCAGTCTTATGAGAATTGTGTACAGCCACGGCTAACGTTCACGCATGCGCAGATAAGTCAGCTCTTTTTTTTTTGGGGGGGGGGGGGGGGCGATAGAGGCGGTGCTGACACAGCCCTCTCCCAGACTACATATCTGTTCAGATTCTGCGATTTCTCTAGTGATGCGTACTTTGCTCTTTCTGATTACGGAGGTGTCATCAAATGCAGGTGAACAATCTTGGCAAGTGAGACAGTGACTTGCGAGGAAACCTTCAAAATCTTTTCCCTCGCGAACGTTGTTAGTGTTGATCTAAAGTTTTGTGTATAGTGTTGCCAACAGTGCACTAAATAAATAACGCATGTTAGGTTTTGAAAACTAAATCTTCATTTTTTTTTTGTGCGCTGAGAAACTGCACCATAAAGTTCTCACCAGAACAACACAGCCTCTAACCTTCCAGAGTCGGAGGCTTATCTGAACGTAATCGGCAGCTCTCGCGATTTTAACCAGGTGCTATATAATCTATTTATTCAAATTTCAGTACTTGGCTTCAACAAAACAATAATTTTACCTTCTTCAAAGCAGTCATCAAACGCTGATTGTTTTTTTTTCTGCCGTTTACGTCCAGGCAAGATTTTATTCAACAAGGATTCCTGTTGTTAATATTGTTGCTTTCCTCGGCCCTAATCACGTTAAGACATGGGTAAAGGCTATAATTTGGTGGAAATGATGGGTTCCCTTTAAACGAAGATACTTCCACGGTCGTTGCCTTTCTAGGAACCAAACTCTTTTTCCCAACAAAGGAAGGGAAGAATATTTTGTTATGGTCTTTTCGCTTTTACCCTAAGCACTACCATTACGGATAATAAGAATGCTGCAATTTTGTACGGACTAATAACACAATTACACGGAGTTGCTGGGAGCCGTACACCTCATGTATTCTGACACTAACTCAAAAGCAGAAGCATTTCTTCCGTATGATAGCAGAGAACCTGCTGTATATAGCTTAACAACCTAACTTCCTGACACTGGGTTAATTCCTGGTTACAAGAATAACCTGTCTGTTCAAGAAAGTAACTCCAGGTTTTCGCAGCACGTGTTCCTGAAACATTAGGGAGACTGAAAATTCACTCAGCCGTGACGATGAATATGTGTTTACATACACTGCTGCTAAACTAAGATTTTTGTCTCGTGTGAACAGCAAGCGTCCCTTCGGAAGCTGTTTCTTGCGTAGAACGGAGGCTGAAAAAAAAAAGCGCCGATGCCTTGGTCCAATTTCACCATTCCTTGAATATTAAAAAAAATGATTTCAGAACAGTTTTTCAGTGCGTGGGCTGAGAGGTTCCATGTCAGGGGGCTAGCCCGTGGAAGAGCTGTTTTCTTTCGTACGTTCTATCATAACCGCACCATAGCATGCACAGGCATCATAAGGCTTGTTTAGTAACTATGCCGTTCTGCTGCCGTGCCGAAGGTCGCCGAGAATCGAATCCTGGGCGAAGTTAAAGCTTACATATCATTTACTAGAACCAAACGGTTTCTTTATCAGTTTGTTTTTGAAGTAAAGCAATGTTTATTTGTTTGTTTGTTTCCTTGCTTGCTTGTTTGTTTCTTTGTTTGTTTGTTTAAAGTACAGAAAACGTATGAGCATGTCACGATAGTGCCTAAATAATAGCTGGCTTCCAGAGCGGCGGCGTGACCACGATTGTGATATCTTGCAAAATCAGCATGAAAATAGAGCGTCGTGTTTCGACGCGCATCCAGTTAATCCCTTGAATATGTTCGACGTCTACAGTTTGCCTTTGTTTCCGTCTGTGCAATCTGTGGTTCCGTGACCTTCGCGCCTTGCGTTCGCAGACGGGCCCACATCTGACGTGCTCCAGGTGGTCGAGCTTCCGCTTATCAACCTCACTCTGTGCAAGCAGCTCAACAGATTTCTTGTGCAAGAAAACAATCTTTGCGCCGGATACTTGGAAGGCGGAAAGGACGCTTGCACGGTACGTCGCACTCCTACATGCGATACCTGCTGCAGAACGAAATGGAGCCACTAAGATCCCATTTACATACATCGATGTCAGTGTGGATCATTGTAAATATCCCTTCTATATGCATCTCATATATGCATAAGCATCCATTATTCCCATAAAACTCCGCAATGTTTCAAAAATATTAAAGCTCTTTTGAACGCGTCTTTTTTATTTTTAGAATCAGCGGTTGGTGTTGGGACGAGGAGAGTTAATGTTTATGCAGAACTGGACCTGGCACGGATTCTTTCTCCATCTATCAGTGTACTATGAAACCCTTGTGCAGAACGTAGCAGAAAGCGATACTGCCTCTTTAATGAAACGCCAAGTCGGGTGTTATGACGCGAGGACAGCTATCACCTGTTTAACTAGAGCACCTAGGCGCCCAAGAAATAGGGTGATATATGTACAAGGGCGGAGCAGCATGCACAAGTTTTACCTAGGGAACAATTGTGAAAGCCACTTGAGCGTCTTAGTTTCTGCATAGCGCCTGCAACGAGTCTTCGTTGCATGTTATCCATTCGTCGCCCCAGTCACGAGAGATAAATGTGGGGATCATTTATTGGTTAGCACAGTTTTACTTCTTTCTTGCTTCCATTCGGCTTTGTCAGGGTTTTTTTCTTGCTTGTCTTAAATAAACATCATTAACTGAATCTGCCGCGCATGGCACTGATTATAAACGAAAGTGTATACTGTGGATTCTTGCACACGCGTTAATAGTGCAAGGCCATTTCTTTTTTGGTTAGGTACAAGCCAAGTAAGCCTTCTGTATAATGACTGTGCATGTTCATAAGGAATTGATTTGTTTATGTCAAGAACCAACATATGGCCTTGACGGGCTGTTTGATATTCAAACGTGAGCACATTTGATATATACGCCTTCTTTCTAACCGGGCACGGAACTAGTTGCCAGAGAATAGGCTTAGCCATATCGAGCCAGAAACTTGCCACTTAGAGTAACTATCACTTAGCCATTTCTTCAAGAAAAAAGCGAAAATTTTCTAAATTTAATTATTCGACGTGCGAACACTACGCAGTCCGATGCTGGAAGCGGCGAGACCGACAGCAGTTGCATCAGCCCAGGAAGCAAGAAACCGGAAACAAATGTATATTCTCATTTGAAACAGGTTTCTGATAAACAATATCGCCCACAATTCGCACTCGGTGAACCTCTCGTTGACTTCGTCACCGCGCCACTAATCCTTCGCGCTGGATGACGCAGGGCGACTCCGGTGGCCCGCTTTTCCAGATCATCAACGACACGGCCGTGCAGATCGGCATCGTGTCGTGGGGTCGCAGTTGCGCCGTGCCCAACTCGCCGGGCGTCTACACGAACGTCCAGCCGTTCCTGTCCTGGATCGAGGACGTCCTCCGCTACAACAGCAGCAGCAAGCCCCGCCTGCGACCGCGGGCGCGCCCCGCTGCAACCGCCACCCGCCCGCAACCGTGGCGCCGCCTACCGGGCGGCCCACGCAGGACACCCGCGATGGCGATGAGGGGACGGCGACCGTTAAGTAGACGTCCACCGTCAACGTCAAGATCCGGTACCGCAGTGAACAACACGGGCCGTGTGACACGCGACACAATGTGATGTTCGTCATGATGGCCATGTTCGCGAGCATCGCAATATCCTAGACAGTGCGACAGTGGCCGCGCTGTCTAATTCTTCGAGGACTGTCATTCTTTGGCGCCCCTTCCCTAAATGTTACTAAATTTTGTGCCTGGCAGCGGGATTTCAGCCCCACGTTCACGAGGGGGTGTTCCGATCAGTGCATTGGGAAGAGTGAGAGTGTGGGTGACTGTAATGACAGATTTCTGTTATAGTAAACTTCAGTTCGGTACCTCTGACACATGACCTTTCAAGGCATGTTTTATCACTAAAGACGGCAATGTGACGAAGCTGTCTCCGATACTTTCTTCAACTGCATTCGAAGAGGAAGAGAGAAGACCTATCTTCAGTCTTTCCAAAAACATATCGGCCGTGCCAGTATCTGAATACGGCGTGCGTTGTCAACTTGAGTTTAATTTTTAAGTATTTAAACCACTGTTCACTCACCTCTATTCAGACCATTTTACAAGTTACCAAGCACTTCCTTTCAGTTTGATGAAATGCAGGCTGCAAATTCAATTTAAACAAGCTTGTGTAAAGACCACAGGGGATCCCGAAATAATTTTGTTCCTGCCCTCTCTTGCTTTCTCGCACATCTGTTGTTTTATATTTTTGTACAGCGGTTTCTTTCGCTGCCGGCAGACGGGTCGCAAGAGTGAAAATTCCCACACGCAGCTGACTAAGCACGATGACTGAAATTTCAGCAGTGATTCATCTTATGCGACTCTGAACACATAGCGTAGGCTGCTCATTGTAACCTTCCTTGTAAACAATACAAAACTAACGACAAGAGCCACAAGGGTCAGCGCCCAGCGTTGTCCTGTGTTCCTCTTCTCCTGGACCAGCGTTGTCCTGTGTTCTTCTTCTCCTGGACCAGCGTTGTCCTGTGTTCTTCTCCTGAACCAGCGTTGTCCTGTGTTCTTCTCCTGGACCAGCGTTGTCCGGTGTTCTCCTGGACCAGCGTTGTCCTGTGTTCTTCTTCTCCTGGACCAGCGTTGTCCTGTGTTCTTCTCCTGGACCAGCGTTGTCCTGCGTTCTTCTTCTCCTGGACCAGCGTTGTCCTGTGTTCTTCTCCTGGACCAGCGTTTTCCTGTGTTCTTCTTCTCCTGGACCAGCGTTGTCCTGTGTTCTTCTTCTCCTGGTGTCTCGAGCTTTCGCTGGCGAAGTTATGCCCATTGTTAAGCACGTACCTTCTGCTAACGTGACATGATGAATCCTGTCCGCAAGACACGTAAAACAGACGCGGATGCGGAGCTATTCGCTCTGCAATGCGTACTGTTAGAGACGAGGGGTCCTTGAGTGAGCTGTCTCTTTCAGCGCCGCAGGTCCCTTCTTCGAATGACGTTGTCGGACTTGGTTATGAAGGAAACTGTACAGGGGGTTTATTTTACATTATTTACAAGATTTTGGAACCCATTGGAGGGTGATGGGGGAAGGTCGGAGGATCTGAGAAGATCTGAGGATGATCGAGGATTCCTTCTCACGGCACTCGTCGTCCGGTTTAAAAAGGGTCCGGTCCCTAGGATTCCCCAGGTTCGAGGCGGTCTTCGCCAGGTTGTGCGTGGCCTAACTTGCATTGTCGTACACACACACACACACACCACTTCACATAGGGACACGCCCCCGTCACATGCCTCGCCGGAGAAAGAGGGTGCCGCTGGACAATCGCCCCCCACCAGAGAGAGCGTTGTCTTCGCGCCCGAACCACAGTTCTCACGCTCCATCCGGACACGTCTACCGGGAAGTCCGAATGGGCGAGGCGCCGGCGAGCAGGCACAGTTGAAGGGGTGAGTCACCCCCTGCTCGGTTCTGGCGGTCGCTAACTGCCTCCGTGCCGCACGATCTTCCGGGAACAAGGTTTACAAACGGCAGTGGAATCCTCCGTCTCGAATCCAATAAACCACGCGAGGACCGGCCGTGGGAAACAAGATGCCTATCGCCGTGCAGCGACCCCGGTTGCAGGTGTCCTGGCCGAATACGCAGCTGAATCAGACCACCGGCTGTCGCCAGAAACCTTACAGTACCGAGAAATTCTGGACGTTGCCCGCTGACGCCTGATCGTACAGATTTGGAGTCCGTCATTCGCGACGAGTAACTTGCAGGATATAATTTTAATTGGGAGCTGTACGGCTTATCGTAGTGACCTGAGCTTGCCCGATGCAACGCACGAAAAGCATTAGTGGGTTCGTGATGTTTCTAAATATGTCCTTTATTTTAATTAGCTGCGTCGTGGCAAATCACAATACTTTTCATTGTCAAAAACTCTATTTGCTTTACTTTTGATTGCTTTAACGTACATTAATATCTGCATGATGGAAAAGCTGCTTGCATAGGTAAATATTTGTACAGATATCAGCACCATTGAACTCACTTAGGCATGTGGCTAGCAGAAAATGAGAAAGCATGGTGGTGTGTTCGAAATTTTTGAACATGCGTGCACTGAGTTTTGTTCACCTACTCGTGCCTTGTGGGGAGAACTTACAACTTAAAAGCATTTTGCGTTGTTCCAAACATCCCGTGTTTCCCACCTCTCTTGACCCATTTAGACATTCCAAAATGTTTCATCGTAGCCGAGAGGTTGAGTACCTATAAAGTTAAAACTTGAATTTGAGGCTGCAGCCTAGGTGGAATAAGGTCGTGTTGCAGACACACCGGTAAAAAAGAGTAAGCCCGGTGTAAAACTAAACGGTGAGAGGCTCCGAGAATAGCACATGTTGGTTCACACGACCTCGCTCAAGCTATTCGCCCCAGCGCTTATTTGAACGGTTGCGTGCGAACCGCGCTTCAGACGCCATCTGCGTCTATGCAATTTCTGCAAAAAAGTGCGTTACTCGAGAATACTCTTCCTCGAGCGTTAAAAATTAAAAAAAATTATGTGACTCAAGGACGTATAATGCCAAATAGTAAAGCAAATATGCTTTATTCAACGTGCTGGAAGCATCTCGTCGTTTAAAACGGCATGATACAAGTATTCGTGAACACATTGCTATTTACAGTTGACTTCCGACCAGATGACTCAACAAAGACGTACGGCACAACCTCGAAACGTGCAGGTGCCCCAAAATATTTATTTTTAGGGCGCGTGTACGTCACCAACACAACAAACACAGCGTTTCAGATCTGTACAATTATTTACAAAGTGAATATATTACAGTGGCATGACGTGTGAGACATGCGAAAGACAGGAACAAGAGAAAGAAATACAGGTATTCAGGCTATTCCTGTTACCGGCTGACTTGTGCAACGAACGAGAAAAGGTGCGTTATGATTGTCACAGTGAAAACGAAGAGTGGCACTAACGTTTTTCCTAGGTACAAAAAGGCACAATTTTGTTTAAGCTCCTTCAACCTTCGCATTACGAAAGCAGAAATAGGTGCATCGAATATGAATAAAGCTATTTTCACTGCCTATTGATGCTCAGTGCTGATGCGAGTTTTGATGACCTCAGGGCCAGTGTCTAACAATTCATTTTGTTCCATTTAACAAGACCAATGCCACAAAATGAATAATGATGAGTATGAAGTCTACGCGTGACGACACTATGTCCGATGAACTTTTGGTACAGTGTCACTGAAAGCACGAGGAACCTTAAGCGACGTGAATGCAGGGTCGATCACGTTTGTTGGAACTACTCTCTTTGATTAGCGATGAAATAAACGGCAACATGCAGCAGTTGCGGTGGTTGTGAGTGCTAGAAACAAATTCAGTGTTTTGAAACATCAATAAAGCCTCCTTTCCCGACGGAGGATGCTATTCCAGACAATCGTGACTTGCTCTGCACACAGACGTCGCTCCGTCCCAGTCCTAGAACTAGGTTTTTAGCTCCAGGAAGGGACGCTTTGGTAAAAATTTGTTAAAAATGCCTAAGGGAAATAGGGAGTGGATCTGTGGGAACGGGAGGCCGAAGACCGCCGCTATCCTCAGATCCCCTGCACTACGACGACTTGGCCTTTCCCGAGGGACGGCTACGGCTTCCAGCTAAAGACGCCACGATGTAGGGCACGAAGCCAAACATGGCCGCGGCCAGGAGTGCATTGAAGATGAACGCCGAGGCGTAGAAGACTGGCACGTTGGTCTTGGGTAGGGAGACCCACTCGGAAGCCTTGCCGAGGAAAACGGCCAAGATGGCGGCCGCGACACGCATGGACCAGGTGAACTCGGTTGTCTTGACGCGCTGGTAGAAGCCTGACGTCATGGCGAGGCCCATTCCCAGGGGGAAGGCGCAGTAGCGCATCATGCTGAAGAAGGGCGTGGTGTCGACGTGGATGTACTCCTGTTTGACGCACCATTTGACAGCCCGGTCGACGGACCACAGGGGGTCGACTCCCATGAGGCGGAGGACGCCGTAGGTGGCGAGGGCGCTGGCACACAGGCCCACGCTGATGAGCACGTACTGGCGGCGGGTCACGTGGTCAGTGTCGATCTTGCACATAAACTTGGCCAGGAGACAGCCTGGAAAGCGAGCAGAACGAAGATAATTAAGGCATGGTTCAACGGTGCACGAATTACGTCTTACCCCTGTCATTCGTGGCATTGCATAAACAACAGTCGAAATTGAAAACGGGGGAATTAAATAACGCTTACTTTTTTTTCTGTTCTTCACTTGGTTACACTGCGGCGTTCCCAGTTGTAATTTTTTTCAAAAGCTTGTTTCTCGGTGCAATTATCAATGTTGTTAAACGAAAGCCTACATACAGTAATGAAAATATCTGGCGGAATCGCATCACTAAACAGCAATTACAAAACGCAGTTTTACTGGACACAACAGACAGACAAACAATCACGAAATAAATTTAAAGCATCTTTAAAGCTAAACAGAGTAAAAAAAGGTGGGCCAGTACATTCTGCAAACATAACGTTTGGCTCAAGGGTGCACTCTACCGAATTCCATCTGCGGTTATTCGCACAGAAAGGGCAAACGTGTGCTCAAAGTGTAATATAGCAGACAGCCATACTCGCACTTTCCTCTTTCAAAAGCTGCGTTCTTGATTTCAAAGAACAGATGTTATTGCCGTTCTCAACAAAAGGCTATCGGGATGTTTTGACACCACTTAATAGCAAGGTGCATTTCGCCAGTTGCCGTTGTCAGTGGTAACCAAGGCAAATTACAAAGCAGGGAGGCCGCATTTTGTAACGCTCCAATCTCCGACCGGTTCTTTGCCCCTTTATCTTTGGCACCTGAGATCCGCGACACTGTGGTACATAGCTAGCGTGCGATGTCACTGACCGCTCCGCTATTGAAGGCCCTACTGACAAATGGCTGAGGCGCAAAATAATTAATAGGGAAAGAAATCGTAGCACAATAGAGCCCCAGAATAAACTACTCCAAACTGCCTTCTGCGCTGTCCTTAACGCACCTCATGAAGCATGCCAGGAGCGTGAGAAGTTGACTCAGCGTTTTCACAGTTTTCGTAACCCTCGCTGACCAGAGCAATGGTAAAAAAAAAACTTTAGGATTAATCGGGATATAAGTAGATAGGTGACGCGCACTTACCGATGACCATTCCCATGAGGCACTGGTGCGGAAAGTGCGCCGCGATGTAGACGCGGGAGAGGCTGACGACGCACAGGAGTGTCGCGTAGGTGCACCAGTGGAAAGAGGAGGTCCACGCCTTGCCCAACTGCTGGGCGAATCCCGTGCGGCGCAGGGCGAAGTCCAGGATGATGTACCATATGGCGGCCGACACCATGGCGTGTCCCGAAGGGGAGCCCGGGCCAGTCTCGCACGTCAACGAGTACTGGCGGATGGCCGGGGTGCCGGCGCCGGTGCGGTTGTACACGTCCGTCTCGTGAACCCACCAGTACGGCCGCTCGCCGTGCAGCATCCTGCGAGCACGCGAAGAAAGGCCGGTGCGTTGCGGATGAGTGTCCTGCTACCACACACTTGTAAACCACTCCTAAAGGGATTAGAAAAAAGGCCACACTTTTCCCTTCCCTGACTCACACTAGGCAAAAAGCGTGCACCACAGTAACCAGCAGAGCACAAGCAACCTTTATCTTCCATACACACGTTACCTATACCCCATTAGCGCTTCCTTGGATCTCCACTGCTCTGAATGCGATGGCCTTCACCGGCAGCGAGAACCTTGTACGGGTCTGCCTTCAAAATCACGGATACTCGTTCCATGGAGCTAATAGACATCTATTAGCTCTATTAGCTAATAGATATCTATTATAGTCCTAAATGGAAGTGATCCACTTCCATTTAGAACTCTGGACGGTCGAGTACTTTATGAAACGTTCTACCTGAGCGTGTTCATGACCTGGAGCAAACGTCTCTCTCAGCAGTTTCTCTCAGCATTGCTCGTCTTGCTGATATAGCGGTTAGTGCGGAGTTTATCGAAGAAAAGCGCCATACGGACAACGGCTGCGCATGACGATGTCGTTTGCCATCCCTCGAAAAATCCTTGAAGCTGGCATTGGTTACACTCGCAGTTATTAACCTATTGCGTCCCTTGCCCATCTTCGGCTCAGCTGAAGGCCTCGCGGTGAGTACTTTAGCTTCTTTAGTTCTGCATAAATTCCAGCCCTGTCCTAATTCCCTTAACCGTCAATCGATCTCAGGCAGCTCTTTGCACGCAACGAGCGTACAGAACCAAGCCATAAATATCCAAGCCAGAACCGAACCGAACAGAACCAAGCCATAAAAACCAAATCCATAAATATTGCAGCACGGTGGCCTGGCTGGTCACTCCTCGAATCTTTTTTTATTTATTTGTCATCGAACAAATCCAGAACAGATCAACATGAATCACGAGGCTCTGCGAGCTAGCCAGAACAATAAAACTATTACGAGATTCTCCAGGACACGAAATGGTATTATTGTTTCAGTTTTATGCTGGCTCTGCGCGTAAGAAACAAGGCAGCTGGCGTTTGCAAAGACAAAACAGCAGTCGTGGAACACACTTTCAAGAGCACGTCGTTAAGCGTTCCAACAGCTCTACCCACTGAAAGCAAGAAGCGCGTCTCGATTTCCGGGCTTTGTCTATTCTTTCTTACTTTTTAAAGCCCCTTTTGTGCGCCTAAACAACGCCTTTATAGCCTTGCGATAAAATGTACAAGCAGGCGAAACACTCTATTCACATGTGCCTATTGTCTTGTTCCACAGCCCTAGCAGCGTTGCCCGACTAAATATCTAGCAGAAGTGAAAAACAGCAACGACAGCGGTATTTCGAATCAGTAGGAGGTAAACGAGTAAAAAAAAATTAAGCAGCGCGTATTTGATGCGTCAACGTTCCGCTGATTATTTTTGTGTGGCACAACCGAGTCCTCGTCTTGTTTGCAATGAGGCTTTTTTTCCGCTAAAGTAATTACAAACTAGACGAAGAAGGAATGCCGTTAGATGAAGTCTGACATCCAGCACTGACTGAGGTGCGTGGTGTCGTTGGAGGCCTACTCACAACGTCGTAAAAAAAATCAACGCAGTTCGCTGCAGGTTTGACAAGATGTCTCACCATTTGAGCACCTGGTTGGACCACTCGGCAACGATGGTGACCCACATAAGCCGCCGTCCCACCGTCCAGTCGAGGCAGTAGATGAGAGGCGCGAAGATTAGGAACGCGTACCGCGGGTCTCCGAAGTTGGAGACGGCAAAGAACAAGCCGTGCTGGTGTTGAAACCTGCGCAGATTATAGGTGGCACAGTTTAGCCAAAGAGCGCCGGAAATATGAGTTTGTACATTTTTTTTCTTTTTGCTTCAATTTTTTTTTTGTGAAGTTATACTCACTTTGCCGGGCACGTGCATACGCGCGTTAACACCAAGTAATCTTTGTGCGCAGTTCGCAGCACAGATATCTACTCTCAATAAAGGTAAGCAAGAGTGTACTAAGCTATTTTATTCAACACACATTTGCACTACCCGTTGCTAGTAAGCTAGGCGTCCGATATGAGATTAAACTGTACGTAGGAAATAAGCAAGGCCAGAAACTCTACTACAGAGGAGTATGCAAATACTGGCTTTATGACAACGGAAGCTATAGTTTTGCTTCCACTGCCGGCGAACTATCCCGAAAGACCCAGTGGACCGCACTAGTGAAGCAGTACAGAGAATCTAAAGCAGTAAATAGCGCAAGCATAATTTCATTCAAGCGTAAAAATATATACATTTTTATCCGCTTACACAGGTTTGCATTGAGTTAAGCAAACAAACAGTGTGCACAAACCTGGTTTGCAGGGACTGAATGGCAAACATGCCGTTGTCGTGGAGCGTATCCATCAGAATCATCTTGCAGCCGGTGATGTGCGCGATTCTAGCAAGCGCCTAAGGCTGGAACGTCCTGCGAACAGAGAAAGAAACACGAAACCTGTAATGCAAGCAACGCGCCCCGCTTATGCTTTCTTGGACAGCTCGCTTTTCCTGATCGCCGGAGTTGCACAACAGCATGCATAGATCGGGGGGAATGCAGTTCTCCGGGTTGCTATGCGATGCTGGAACTGCATTTACACTTGGTAATTCGTGTTCTCGTTTTCCGATTTTTTTCTTCCACTGATTAATCAATTATCGGGAAGGACTGCGATGCTAGGCCATCTTATTAATACGACTTACGACTAACATAAAAACGACGAAGATTAAATAGCGACCCTGAAAGGGACATTAACTACACAGAGCCACCGCGCTGTAGCCTTCTCCAATGATATTAATACATTTAAATGAGGCTGTACAAATAATGCAATGCCGCAGACCGAAAAATAAAAGGTTTCCACATAAACATCCCTGCATATGCTTTAAATTTTGGCATTTGGAAGTATGCAGTGCACTCTGCAAAATTTGGAGTCCCAGGTTACTTGAAAAGCGAAAGGTCTTAGCTGCAAATTTTACTTTGCAAGCGTATGCATATGTGCAAAGGTGCAAGCTATGCTGCTGGAAGCACTGAAGCTCTATCACTCGTTGGCTACTGTAAGGTAATAGAAAAAAACGTGCGCTTACCAACGGAGAGAGTTGATTGCGTAGAGGCCCTGGTGGACTGCAGTGTGTTAGAGAAGTGCGCGCTTCCACATGCACCAACCGGAGACGCAGAGGAGAATTCAAGAAGCGGCGAAGGGGACACTCGAGAAAGCTGGTCGGACTCGGACTCCTGACGATCGCGAGACTCGGCCAAACGGCGTGTGCTGGTTAGGCGCGACAGTGAGTTTCTTAAATACGCCCTGCAGGCGGGCATCGCGAACTCGGCGCGCGAGCACCGCCAATTATCAGGTGCGGAGGAATAGGCTCCCGGGACGACGTCACAACCGCATCAAAGCCTGATAGCCACATGTAGAGGGGAAGAGTACGAGAGGGTGGAAACATTGGAAAAAAATAAAAGCCCCGCTGCCCTCCCGATTCACGCTCCTGGGATCCGTTCGCGCGTGAGCGCGCTTTTCGTGCTGCTTCCCTCCTCCACCGGCCTCCGCCTTCTCGTAGGCGTCCTCCTCTCCACTCCCCACCTTTACCGCTTGTCGTCGGGCGGCGTGCGGCGGAGCTTTGGAGGCCGGAGGGACACGTGCTACCGGCGTGGCGGTGTCATGTGCCGCTACGTAATTATGACGATACGGCGGCGTTGTTCCCGGGGTCTTCCGTCACGTGGTCGTGTTTGCGGCGGCGGAGGCGACTCAACAGACGCTCCGGCGCCCTTGGAGGTCTCTTTTGCTTGTCTGGCGAGAGCAGAGAAAAAAAAATGGCGCGAGATCCTTCCGCGTGCTCCTTAGAGCCGCTGAAATCACCCTCCCGCTCGCCTTCTCCGGCTGTCAAGACAAAGGGAGGGAGTCCACGCGTTCGCCGGCTGATCGCCAGCCCGCTCTCGGACGTTTTTTTATTGCGGGCAGATGTAGTTGCGCCGGGGTGCTCCTGAAGGGACAGCGGCAGTGTCACTCTGCTTTAACAACCGGACAACAGCAGCAAAAAACGACGCAGCGGCCCGTCGAGCTGCGAGTCGGATGCCATTCCTCCCTAGCTGACGCGATGAGGCGCGCGATATTTGGCTAGCAACAGCGAATTTCCTGCCTACGCTCTCTGGCTTCGCGCAGCCTGTCGCCGAGCGGTAGCGATCAGTTTTGCGTTTCTTTCGCTGTCGTGATTCAGCTTTCGTTTCTCTTCTACCCTTGCCATCGCTCGTCCCGCCATCGAAAGAGGGTGAGTGCGCCCGGAAAAGAAAAAAAAACACGAAATTCGATCGGAAAACAGGCGCAGCTGGGTCGCAAACGACCTCGCACCGTTTTTTGTTGACATCTCCTTCCCGGGTTGTTGGCTGTCGCTCCTTTGAATCATACACTCGACACGTGGCTCGCAGGCGACGTGAGGGGAATTCGACCCCGACTTCTGAGAGGACTACTGCGAGGCAAAGCCTTTCCACCGGTCAGCCAAGCCGTGCCTCGGTCTCCAAGGGCTTGACGTACTCCGAGATCCTGGAGATGGAAGTTAAACAAAGCCTCCGTGATATTCCACGCCGTTTCTGTCTTCCCTTATCTCGCTTTGCCTGCGGTGACACACTGCCGTGACCCTTTTCAAACCAAAACAGGCGGAGTCTTTCGTTTATTTTGCCGACTGCGTCTGCCGCAGAAAACCGCACTTCTTAAAAAAAGAAAGCTTCAGTACGAATCCTGGATTACACAGCGAGCAGCGCTGCTTTCAGTTCAGGGCAGCTGCACGCGACCGCGATTGCGCAAAGCCCCCGCTCGGATCTCTCGCTGATGAAATAGGAGTGCCGAGGAAGACAATAAATGGTGTCCTCCTTCCCTGTCAGAGCCGTGGAAGAGGAACTCGAGAACGGATAGCAGCTCGATGATGGGCGTTTAAGTGCTGCAATAGGCGACATCGAAGCTGCGCAACTCAACGGCCGTTTGCGATCGGCGCCTAACGGTGGCACGTGTGTGTGGTGATGGCCACGACACGCGGCTCGGGCATTATTACGCGTGATGCAAGCAGTGGGGATATAGAGCTGTACCTAAACGCCGCTTTCGAGTAAGATTCCACGGCTCACGATGATATAAACGCTACGATAGAGTCGGAGGAGGTGGCATGGCTACAAGGTGCTACATCACCGCATATAAAAGAACCCTCTTACTGCAGACACGAGACTCCTTAAGCAAACGCCCTTGATTCTCTGGGAAACATCTTTGATTCATTCATAGCCTACACATTTAAACCGTCGCCAAACCCAGCTGGACAGAACATTTTCGGAGACATTTTACTTAATGATGGTTTTTAGTATTCTTACGTGACGAGTAACTGTGTTTCGAGCCTTGAAAAACCTTTTTTTTTACTCCCTTTTTTTCTATACTGTCGGTTGGTAAATTGTTAATTCGGCTGCTGCTCAGTGTGTTCTACTAGCTCTGGCTTTTCGTCCCATAGGAGAAATGTGGTCACTGTTTTTCTCGCGCACATTATTTAAGTATTCACTGACTGTGTGTAAGCAAGAGATGACGAAAGATAATAAGGTTGCGAATGGTTACCGCTTGATTCTGCTGAGTAAGCGTTAAGGTGAAATGTCAGTAAGATACAGAAAGCCAGGTTCTAAGAATGGACACGCGCAGTGGACAAATGGCGAGCCTTTTTCTCTCGAAACACTCCTCTGAAGCCCTCTGTTATGCTTGATCCATAAGGCTTGTCCTTCTTTATCTTGTGAAAGAAAGCCCTGTGCTCAGGCGTCGCTGAGCCTGGCCATGAGGAACTCTCATCATATGCTTTACGTCTAAACGGCTTGATTTTTCTTTGCTCTTCTTTTGTACCTGCTGTTTTCTTCCCCAGAGAGCTTTGTGCAGCGCTCAACAACAAGTCATAAACACGAGAACACACAAGGGCCTTCTGAAGCCTCTCAAAATGAAGTCGACGCCGTTATCTCCTTGTATCTGGTATCAAAGCCAGGCAATGAAGGGCAGAAATGACGAAGCAAACGATAGAGGGGCCGGAAAGGCCTTTGTAATGTTCACTTCTTTTGGAGCTCCTTTGGAAGAACTATGATTGGCTGATCAAGAAGGTTGCGAAAGTTTTACTCGCAAGAGGCTCAGACAACCTCAACGGGAATATGTCGAACAGGCCCCTCTTCAGTCATTGCCGCAAATTCCCTGCGCTCCTCGGCGCAATTAAAGTATCGAAGACTGCCGAATGATGAAGCAAAAAAAAAAAACTGAAAGCGTACTCTGATTGAAGTGCGTTCCTTATAAATGTTTCGGGGAAGCCTATGCACCTCGCCGTGCCGTTCATATCGGCAGCTCTCCTCCCACATCAAGCGCGGTTTCGCGGCGACCTCTAAATCGGCGTACCCCCTCAACTTACAGGCGTCACAGGAGCAAAGTCCGCCGCGATAATGTGCCCACCCACGAGTCCGATCCTTGCCACAGCGAGGAGAGGGAAAGTCGGCCGTGTTGAATAAGATCGGCGGCGCAGACGCCGACTCGTCAAAAGCGGGAGACTCCCTTCGAGGCGTTTGCAACGACTAATCAGTCAGTGACGCGCCGCCGGTTGAGCCTGTATCACCGCCTATCGCGCCAGGGAGCTTCCCTGCCGCGCGCGCTACGCACCGTTATTCAGCAGATTAGCGAGCTCCGAGGGTCAATGGCACGCGTGGCGCGAGTCGGCGCGGCACGCGCGTACTGGCACAAACAGGAGCCCTCCATTTGTTATGGTATTGTGTGGTACAATGGCTTATGATGTTTTACATAGTCATTTGCGTGACATCTGAACAGGATTACCGGATCGCATTAGCTGGGCAGGACAGGCTGACTAACAGAAAAGAGAAGCCGCTATCTACAATGTGGGTTGTAGTGCTCAAACACACACAGCAAGCCAGACAGTGCTCACACGGCGCTGTGTGTGTGTGTGTGTGTGTGTGTGTGTGTGTGTGTGTGTGTGTGTGTGTGTGTGTGTGTGTGTGTGTGTGTGTGTGTGTGTGTGTGTGTGTGTGTGTGTGTGTGTGTGTGTGTGTGTGTGTGTGTGTGTGTGTGTGTGTGTGTGTGTGTGTGTGTGTGTGTGTGTGTGTGTGTGTGTGTGTGTGTGTGTGTGTGTGCGTGCGTGCGTGCGTGCGTGTGTGTGTGTGTGTGTGTGTGTGTGTGTGTGTGTGTGTGTGTGTGTGTGTGTGTGTGTGTGTGTGTGTGTGTGTGTGTGTGTGTGTGTGTGCGCGCGCGCGCGCGTGTGTGTGTGTGTGTGTGTGTGTGTGTGTGTGTGTGTGTGTGTGTGTGTGTGTGTGTGTGTGTGTGTGTGTGTGTGTGTGTGTTGTGTGTGTGTGTGTGTGTGAGAGAGAGAGAGAGAGAGAGAGAGAGAGATATTGTTCCTATCTGATGAACTAGGAAATCATGTCAGTTCATCTCCAAATATGTAGGCAATTTCAATAACACCAAATACAATACGACCAATACGTATCAGTTCACGCTGGATGCACGGTTGTCAAAAATACTGGATGCTTCCTCCTTACCTGCTTTGTTCTTATCGCAGTCTCTGACAAGATGGAAATGCAAACAGCTCGGAGCTAAACCCACTGCCCCATCCGTTATCAGCAAAAATGCAAGGCTCGAAACTTTTTTTTCTTGTCGTTTCTCTTGGTAGAGACAAGATTGAGAGAGCGAAAAAAAATTTAGCCATCAATTTTCGTCGTGCCGAAAACAACGATCAAAAGTAAATTTTACTGGCCATTCAGGGCAAAAAGTTATTTATTTCATTGAGTAATCTTTCACTAGCTATATTAACACAGAAGAGTTCTTGAAGCAAAAGAAGCTTCACTGTAGTGTTCGCCTGGAGTACCTTGGAAAGTTATGAGCCTATGGTGAGAGGTACAGTCTTGGTAAAAAGTCTTCAGGCCAAAGGATTTTCGCTTCAGTCGCATAAAAGAGCAATTGTGGCACTATTAAAGACTGAATGGCCTTGAAATCCTCGCAGAAGGATTCTTCTTGCGGTAAATAAGCTTCCTGTTTCACTTGTGTTTTGAATCATCCGCTACACGGAGCATTCTAGGGACATTAATTTCGTTGCAGCTGAGCGCTGTGGCCTTGAGACTTTTATCCAAGACTGCGCATTAAAAAAAGCAGTAATAGTTGCATTGAACGTGCACCACCCCGACTAGTACGCAGATATGCTAAGGAGACGTTCAACGTTACTTCAATGTCCACAGTACGGCAGGTGACAGTTTAGCTCTCGTTATCGGTAGAGTCGAGCAAACGGAGCGCTGGGCAATCTTATCGCGATTTGTTTATGCGCTGTGCGAACCGGAAGGGAGCTCGGATGCGCTCGACTGGCGATTCACGCAAGCGTTTGCAAGAGTGCTTGAACGGGGGATGGGGGTTGTTATGACGACAAGTCGGAAGTTTGTCTCGCCATCACCACAATGTGGGTCGAATAAAATGTGAAATGTAAGCAAGAAAGAAGAAACTCCAGAAAACAGACAGGCGAACGACAGATTCTTCAGCTGTTGCAAAACTAAATGAGGTCAGTAAAAGGAATCTCATAGCATCAGCATGTCACGCATTTCACTACCAAGTGATAGTAAAACTGTACAATTAATGCTAAGACGTCTAAGGCATGACTAATCGTAAGCACCTATAATTTATGGGGGTTTAACGTCCCAAAGCAACTCAGGCTATAAGGGACGCCGTAGTGAAGGGCTCCGGAAATTTCGACCACCTGGGGTTCTTTAAAAACGTGCACTGGCATCGCGCGGTGTACGGGCCCCTGGAATTTCGCCTCAATCGAATTTCGACCGGCACGGCCGGGTTCGAACCCGCCTCCTCCGGGTCAGTAGCCAAGCGCCGTAATCCCTGGGCCACCGCGGCTGAAAATGGCAAGCCAGAGACAGGATGGAGGAGCTGCCTGGAGAAAGAAAGAAAGAAAGAAAGAAAGAAAGAAAGAAAGAAAGAAAGAAAGAAAGAAAGAAAGAAAGAAAGAAAGAAAGAAAGAAAGAAAGAAAGAAAGAAAGAAAGAAAGAAAGAAAGAAAGAAAGAAAGAAAGAAAGAAGGAAAGAAAGAAAGTCTTTGTGGTCATTCTAGGCCACAAAGAGGAGGCAGCGAGCGCAATGGCGGACCAGATGTGACAAACAACCAGCCCTTGATAAGGTTATCGCAGTACATCAATCTTTAGCGCAACTAATCACGGTTCAAGGAACGAAAAGCGAGCTCCAGCCACATGAAAAAAAAAAAGAAGCTCAATAGTTCAAGGTAATCTTCGACGTCATACTTTTTTATCGGTGCAATATCAGCAGGACGACATCGACCAGGAGGCTCCGTGTATTGTATTAAAACGCTAGGTACCCTCACAACCCATCGGTCGTCATGTTGTCATTGTCATTTTCTTGTTGTCTTCTGGACATTAGACCGAATAAAACGTGATAGATAGCATTTCTCGCATGATGAACAAGCTGACAGTG
The DNA here is from genome assembly GCA_030143305.2 of Amblyomma americanum. Lineage (NCBI taxonomy): Eukaryota > Metazoa > Arthropoda > Arachnida > Ixodida > Ixodidae > Amblyomma > Amblyomma americanum. Next base: position 110,445 of record JARKHS020014136.1, on the reverse strand, counting down.
TCCCTTCGGAAAATTCGCTTTATGGAGCAACCATGCAACTCAGGTAAGCGACACGCGTGATATGCAGGCACGTTCCATGTCAGTACATACATACATAAGGACCTACTTCTCACACCCGCTTTCTTTCCCTTTCTTCCTTTTTCCTTCTTTCTTTCTTTCTTCATTTCCTTCCTTCTTTTTCTCTCCTTTGCTTTCTTTCTTCAGTTCTCCTTGTTCTTCTGTCCTTCTTGCGTGTCAGAAACCGCCGTGTCAGGGATACGGGGTGTTGCGCATTGCTATCGGCACAGTCGGTCTGCGTGGAGAGACGGTTATCCCAAGGCCGTTTCTTACATACCTGCTTTTCTGGGCTGTTTTCCTGGAAGATACGCCGAACAGGGCGAGCCCCATCGCACGCGAGATGAGCATGCTGGGGGCCCGGCGTCGAGGCTCACACCACCCTCTCATAAAATTCGGACTCAACACTCGACACGAGATACTGGGCTTATCGGCCCACTGACGCCGCGGAGAGGGAGGCAACGGCGAGGAAAGAAAAGCACAGGCCTTACTTCGCCTCGCCGACCAACATGAGAAGACGTAAAGGGTGGCACGCCTGCAACATGCTTTCTCTAGTGGGCCGGCTAGAGTTGAAGCCTCGAAGCGCAACGGCCCCTGCACCCAGGGCACTGTAGTTGCTTCACTTCGTACATTAAATGGACCTTGTCACTGTGCAGTAACACTACAAATGCCGCATCAACAACAGAAGGCAAAATCTTGCTTTCTCCGTTGCTCAAAACGTCATATGGCCGAAATTAACCACAACCACTTCTAAATTCGCTTTTGCGAAGATGTTGATGCTCTCATATAACACCACCGTGTTGTTTTAACTTTTTAAGACTAGTCGACAAATTGGACATATGTAAGCACACATATCCTTCACTGCAGCCAGACACTGTGCTGGCACTGCAAGGAAGTGGAGGCGTTATTGAAAGCAGTCTTCTAAAACTATTGCTTTAAAGGTGCACTAAAGAGGAATGTGAACTCGTCTTTTTACAGCGGGAACTCTATCTACACGTTCCGGGCATTCTTAGAAACTTAGAATTACTATCCTGTGCGGCCGATTGCCCTAATTAAATCGGATTAAAAGTCCAGGCTCCCGCCTTTTTTTGAACTCAACGCGGTAGGTAGGCGGAGTCACCCAACGCGTCAGCAAGTACCATGGCGGCTTCGCTTTCGCTTTTATTTTGTTTTCTAGGTTTCTGTGAATAAACATTTTCAGTCACAGACAATATAGTCGCAAATTAGGCCCACGAAAATAAAAAATACACGTGGACTCTGATTTACGTATCACTCCGCCGATGGCAGAGCGGCAAGCCGCCACGGGACTGGCTGACGCGTTGGTTGACTCCTCCTACCTACCTCGTTGAGTTCAAAAAAAGAGCGGGAGCCAAGACGTTTAATCCAATTTAATTAGGGCAATCGGCCGCACAAGACAATAATTCCAAGTTTCTAAGAATGCCCGGAACGTGTAGATAGAGTTCCCGCGGTAAAAAGACGAGTTCAGATTCCTCTTTAGTGCACTTAGAACGCGATAGCGTTATGGGGTACGTTCGCATCGCCTACTCAGTTACGTAATTCGTTATTAGCATACTGATAATTACTTATGTACGCATCAGTACATGTCTCTAAGACACTTCACTAAGTCAACCACCATAACGCATTCACTAGGTCCACCTTTATTCAACTTTAGCCAACGGTCTTCTTCTTGGTCTATGGGTGTAGGAAAATATTCCCCCGAGGAAGCACCCACTAGAAAAAAAAAAAAAGCCCCCAAGTGAAAAATTATCCAAAAGAATAATTCTCCGGGACCCATTTGAGAAAAAAATGGCCCTCTTTATTGGCCTCTTTCTTGAGTTTGAGAATAGATTTAAGCATGATATATTTTGAAGAACCAGATCACAATGCGGTCAAATGGGACAGGTCATGCCAAGAAAAGCCACACGACGAATTCTTTAAGTCGGTGACTTCGCTGAAGCGTCGAACGATGCAGAGGCGCACTCGGTCTCGGCCACTGTCTTTACGGCGCCATTTCTTTTTAAGGACGCTCCGCGCTGGGTTGAAAGTGGTGATGGTAGTGTGTGAATTGCAGGCGTGATTAGACTTACTGTGGCCGGTCGTCAATTTCTCCGTCTGAAACATTAATTTAAAATATTGTAGCTTTACCACTATTCCATAAGGACTGTGCCCATTAAAAACTTCAAGATTAATTGTGAGGTTGATCGCCGCTCAGTTCGGGAGCCCTAAGGGTGTACAATGGCAGGCCTAACGTTCTGCACAGAACCAGCCAGGATGTTCCCTCACCCACTCTGCCCGCTTCCGATCTCTTAACGTTACACCTATCATTTTTCTTTCCATGGCTCGCTGCGTTGTCCTTAACTTAAGCTGAACTCTTTTCGTTAGCCTCCACATTTCTGCCCCGTAGGTGAGTACCGGTAAGATTATGCTGTTGTACACTTTCCTCTTGAGGGAAATTGGTAAACTGCCACTCATGATCTGCGAGAATTTGCCATATGCGCTCCACCCCATTCTTATCCTTCTAGTTATCTCCCTCTCATGATACAAATCAGCTGTCACTACCTGCCCTAAGTAGACGTATTCCGGCACAATTTCTAGGCTCTCGCTGCCAATTGTGAACTGTTGTTCCCTTGCTAGGCTGTTGAACATTACCTTGGTTTTCTGCATGTTAATTTTTAGACCCATCGATCTGCTCTGCCTGTCTAACTCATTGATCATGATTTGCAGTTCACCTCCTGAGTGACTCAGCAAGGCAATGTCATCAGCAAATCGCAGATTATTTAGGTATTCTCCATTTATTCTTATTCCCAACTGTTCCCAATTCAGGCCTCGAAATACCTCCTGTAAACATGCGGTGAACAGCATTGGCGAGATCGTGTCTCCTTGCCTGACGCCCTTCCTTATTGGAATTTTATTGCTGACTTTATGGAGGACTATAGTAGCTGTGCAGTTGCTATATATGTCTTCCAGTATTTTGACATAAGGCTCTTCTACCCCCTGATTACGCAATGCCTGTATGACTGCTGAGGTAATGCTGTATGACTGCTGACCGGAAACATACCATGTATCAAAGCAGTCTAGTATTTCACGGGCAGCTTCTGGCATTAATAATTGGGGAACGAACACAATTAAAGCACCTCTGTTGCCATCACGTTTAGAATAGCACCAGCGGGGACAAGTGTCCAGTTTAAAGCGCGCTGCATGCCGGTACTGCACGTAACTTAAGATAAGCTCAGCACCAGGAGAGAGGAAAGCTTGTACATATTAGGAAACTTCTACCCGGTGGCACTGGGAATTGAACACCCGCTCCCGCATGCGAGGCGGGTGCTCAAATCACAGGGGGTTACGGGACATTTTTTTCTTACTTTGGAAATGGAGACGTTTTTTCCAGGGACGTTTTATCCGGGGGAATTTTTTCGGGGACGTTTTTTTTTCCCGGGATGTTATCCGGAACACTTGGTCTATGAGTAGCATGCCCGTCTCGCGGTCTGAAGGTCCTTGGTTCGATTCCCACTCAAACCTAAGTTAACCCAGTTTTCTTTTCAGCTCAATTGTATGAATTATTTGCTTGAATCGGTATTTTTCGCTCACGGCCAACGAGGCCGACGACGACGACACCGGCTCTTCTGCTACACAGGACCCTTAATGCTGCCGCGTTAGTTATACGCTGCACTTAACCGAAAGCCTTCGCTCCGCTCCATCGACCGGTTCTTTCGCACGCTCCGAAAAACAGAACACTTGAGCCACTCCCCCCCCCCCCCCTCCTCCCCTTTCTCAGTCGGATATGAAAGCGCAGAGAACGTTGTCAGAACGCGTTCGTAGCAAGGAATCGGCAGTAAAGCTGCAGTGCATTGCTTTTGACCACAAACGTCTCCCATTTTAGCCATAGTGAGCACTCACCACTTGAATCTAAAATATGACCAGAGCTAACGAGGCAGGTTGAATTGCCTGCTAATTCCGTCAAGCCATTGTGTTCAGCAAAGCACAGGACAAAAAAGCAACATATTCTGAACAGTAGTGACGCATGGATGTGACGTGATGCCTGGCCCTCAAACCGTATAACTGTTGCTTATCCTGCCTAGCCATTTTCTGTGCCAGGAGATCTATACTGTATCGGTTAAATTCATAAGCACATTAGCATTCACCGTGTAAGCGTTTATATGGTTTGAAGCTTCTCGTCAGAAGCGGGCGTTTCGAATGACTCAGTACAAGCATGCTTCTACGACCATGAACCATGGCTATGACCATGAAACATACCACCAGAGCAATAAACAGCAGCGCAGATGCTAATACTATTGACAAAAAAACAGTGATTATAGTTTATGGAACATTTTTATTTCCTGCTACCACTCCGCATACAATAAAGTTGTTGTCAGTAAATGCCCATATCCTCTTAGATAACAGTGAAAGGCGGGCTAATTGGTCGTTCGAACCTGCATGCAAATTGTAACCACTCGAGTGACAAAGGACGGAGAGGTCCTGTCCGTCCTGTCTGTTTATTTCTTCTTCCCTTGTCGTTCGCGCATACAAGTCCTTGCATACAAGTCCTTGCATACAAGTCCCTATCCGTTTACCGTGGCAGATAAGTGTTGTCTTAAGCTTTCGCAGATCAGGACTCTACTCTTCGGACAGGCAGTTGTTTTCTGTTGATGAAATCATGTTTAAGTGGGCAATGTAAGCGAAACAACTTCGACCAACAGAATAATTCGCAGAAATTTATGCGGAGGTAACCAGCTAGAGAAATTTTTTTCACGGTATCTCAAGCAAGCAGTTTGTGTAGCCAGAGAAACGGCGGGACATCGCGGCCTCGTGTCATTTCTATGCACTTAGGAACAAACTTGTTGACCTGTCTGTCTCTCCATGTAATAAACTTTCTCCCCAGCTCTCTCTCCTTCAGAAGCCTCAACGAGCGTCCCTTTTGCCTCTAGGCAAACACTAAACCAACGACGAAGTCTGAGCGCCCAGTTTATGGTCTGTTAGGCGCATGTGCAGATAAGGGGCAGCTGTTTTTGGACAGCCCTATACATGTTGTTACGCCGTGTTACGTGCCCAGGCTGACCTTCGGTCAAACCTTAGCCGACGTGGCCTCAGCGGCTTTTCCGTTCTCGGCCGCCAATCAGTGAGTGCGCGGCACACAACCCTTACAAAAATTTCTCTAGGCATACGCTTTTGTCGATAAATTTATAGACTTTCTATAGAAAAATACTACAGACTCGTCTATAGGCAGAACCTTGTGGACAGTCTTTAGACAATCAATAGATTCATGGCCGTACACATTTAGAGGACTTTTGTATCTGAACAGAGCATAGGCAAACGGTCATATCCATAGGAAGCCAGTAGTGTCTACAAGAAGTGTATAGACAGTCTATAAACCATTTTCATCAGGAAAACGACAACCTAGCGGTGGTGGAAGAGCGAAAGAGAATCACAGAGCAGGGACAATAATAATAATTGGTTTTGGGGGGAAAGGAAATGGCGCAGTATCTGTCTCATATATCGTTGGACACCTGAACCACGCCGTAAGGGAAGGGATAAAGGAGGGAGTGAAGGAAGAAAGAGGTGCCGCAGTGGAGGGCTCCGGAATAATTTCGACCACCTGGGGATCTTTAACGTGCACTGACATCGCACAGCACACGGGTGCCTTAGCGTTTTGTCTCCATAAAAACGCAGCCGCCGCGGTGGGGTTCGAACCCGGGAACTCCGGATCAGTAGTCGAGCGCCCTAACCACTGAGCCACCGCGGCGGAGCAGGGACATTCGGTGCAATTTTGTTTCACTAGGAATTCACCGTAACTCAGGATCAAAGCGGACGTCGAAGCATATGGCGCAAATAAGTTCGCGAGCTTCCCTGTGGCAGGAAGTGGCGCAGGAGCTAATTGTTTCGGAGAAGACAGAACAACGCTCACTGCTGCCTACTTCCGTTATACCCTTAGTTTATTTGTCCAAGCGGAAGAAAACCGACACGGGTCAACGTATCCAGCTTTTCTCAGGCAACCTAATTTCTTTCTGTCGTCTGTGATTTGTAACCGCCACCCTCTGTACGGACACGGGATCTGGCGAGAGATAGCATGCTGTATTCTCTTACAAAAAGTTCTTTACACACTCTATAGACTGTCTATAGACTTGTCAATAAAGTCTATAGACTCTCTATAGACAAACCCTATAAAACAGTCTAACGGCAATACAAAATCAATAGACATTCTATAGACAATCTACAAATATATGGCCTACAGTTTTAGCAGACTTTTGTCTATAGAAAGTCTATAGACTATGAATAGGCAAAAAGAAACATCTATATGTAGCCAATTGACTCCATAAGAAGTATATAGACAGTCTATAGACCATTTTAGTAAGGGTTCACTTCTTTGATTATCTGTAGCGCTGGCTAAGGTAATGAGCTAGCATGCGAACATTGCGAGCGTGAAGTCACAGTATACGTTGTTATTCTTGTTTGCAAACTACATCACAAGGTCCACGATTTCTTTCTTAATTGTATTTCATTTATTTACTGTCGGGACCGATCGATATTGGAGAGAGGAGTGGGTGAAATTAAAAATCTGCTCACTAAAAGTCCGTACTGAGCAGATTAACCAGATCTCGCAGATCAGAACTTCTTCTTCTGTTGTTGCCAGGAAAAATGAAAAGGAAAGTGCACAGGCCTGCCCACTGACTCAAGCTGAGCCACAATCGCTACCACGTGCAGATAGTAGGAGAGTTGAAAGATAGGATAGAAAGATAGGATAGAAAAGACGCGCGCTATAATGACCCAGGCCGATCCCGGAGGCAGTGCAATACCGGGCCAACCGGTGGCGGGAGTGTAGCATCCTTCAAGCACTCCGCCACATTTCCAAAAATAAGTTTAATAGGTTGGGTTCAAATGGGACCTGTATCAGATACTCTACAACCGAAAACGGCCCACGGGGCTTCGAACCCAATTCAGCCCATATCAGATCAGAACGCTTCGGGTACAGTAACAGGCACGAATGAGGCAGGAATGGGGTTCTAGTTAGTGCTAGTTCTTTAGGCAAAATATTCAAAGTAAAGACTGGCTCTGGAGTTTCAACAGGCGCACTATATGAGAACACAAATGAGTGGGAAAGTGCTGTTTATAGTGACTACAACCGCCGCGTTCGAACAGCGTAGAATTGCAGAAATTATTTTAAAATAAAAATGCACTAGACGACCAGGGGAAAAAAGTGCGCGATGACTCAGTTTAGCGTTCGCACTCTTTGCCACAGAGGTGTTCTCAATTTTCCTCGAGAAAACGTAGGCACCTATCCTTGGCTGAATGATATTTGCGAAAAGCGCGGCCACAAACCCTCAGCCATCCCCGATAAATCAGCTAGATAAATCGCTAGGGGAAATTGGTGAAATTATCGCTTGTCAAGCAGGCATGCAAGCCCACTGGGCAATGTTTGTCGCAAATGCATGTACTGCGTTTTATACATCTGATGGAATGCTGTCAAAGCTGGCGCTGTCTTTTTGTGCATGTCCTCGATCGCGATTTTTTCCTGTCCTGTAATGTGAAGTATTACATTTCATCATTTCCGGTCACGACATACTACGCAACTTCGCCATGTCAGTTACGTCATAGAACACCACTTCGCTATTTGTGCCGCCGTGGTGGCTCAGTGGTTATCGCGTTCGGCTGCTGACCCGAAAGACGTGGGTCCCATCCCGGCCGCGGCGGTAATTCCCATGGATGCAAAATTATGTACATCTAGAGGCCCGTGTACTGTGCGATGTTAGTGCAGGTTAAAGATCTCCAGGTGGTCGAAATTATTCTGAATTCCTCCACTACGGCACCTCTTCCTTTTTTCTTTCACTCCCTCCTTGACCCCTCCCCTTACAGTGCTGTTCAGGTGTCCGCCGATATGGGAGACAGATATTACGCCATTTCCTTTCCCCAAAAAACATTTTTCTCAATTTTTTTTGTAGTGTAGTAGTAGACATGAGTGCAGGCGAATGAATTATCACTCGATCGCGCGCCGTACTCTCTAAAACGGCACCTTATTCTCCCTTTCCTCTTTGATTCCTTCCTTCTTAACGTCCTTCTCGTCGTGGTTGAGGTGTACACCTTGAAGTGAGATGGTTACAGCGCCTTCCCTTCGCTTAAAAACCAATGTGTTCCACAACCACTACCACCACGTGCCTGGAAAATGAATGTGGGGGGGTGTGTCACCAAACGCCGTTTGACTCAAGGTATCAAAGTTGGCGCAGGTACTTTTGTCCAATGAGCCGTTTAACTGGGAAACTTTAACATTCCATAGCAAATTGGCGAGAAAATAAAATTGCAGCTAACCGTTTTCTACGTGGCAAAATACTTTTGTGGGACTTTTGAAAAGATGAGACGGGAAAGCAGTGCTACTAGGAGTGCTTGAGAGAATATCGACCAGTATATTCATCGCAGTTGTGCAACTTTTCAGCAGTACCCGCTTTCACGCTGCGGTCTAATGGTGTTTGAAATTACGAAGTATCCTATTTGCGAGCCAAACACTAGGAGTAATAACAAGAATTGGTGACATTATCTTGTCAAGCAGGCATGCAAGCCCACTGGGCAACGTTTGTCGCAAATGCATGTGCTGCGTTTTATACATCTGATGGAATGCTGTCAAAGCTGGCGCTGTCTTTTTGAGCATGTCCTCGATCGCGATTTTTTTCTGTCCTATAATGTGAAGTATTACATTTCATCATTTCCGCTCACGACATACTACGCAACTTCGCCATGTCAGTTACGTCATACAACACCACTTCGCTATCTGTGCCGCCATGGTGGCTCAGTGGTTATCGCGTTCTGCTGCTGACCCGAAAGACGTGGGTGCCATCCCGGCCGCGGCGGTAATTTCCATGGATGCAAAATTATGTACATCTAGAGGCCTGTGTACTGTGCGATGTCAGTGCACGTTAAAGATCCCCAGATAGTCGAAATTATTCTGAATTCCTCCGCTACGGCACCTCTTCCTTTCTTCTTTCACTCCCTCCTTGATCCCTCCACTTACAGTGCTGTTCAGGTGTCCGCCGATATGTGAGACAGATATTACGCCATTTCCTTTCCCCAAAAAACATTTTTTTCTCAATTTTTTCGTAGTGGAGTAGTAGACACTAGTGCAGGCGAATGAATTATCACTCGATCGCGAGCTATACTCTCTAAAACGGCACCTCATTCTCCCTTTCCTCTTTGATTCCTTCCTTCCTAACGTCCCTCTCGTCGTGGTTGAGGTGTACACCTTGAAGTGAGATGGTTACAGCGCCTTCCCTTCGCTTAAAAACCAATGTGTTCCACGTGCCTGGAAAATGAATGTGGGGGGTGTGCCACCAAACGCCGTTGGACTAAGGGCATCAAAGCTGGTGCAGGTACTTTTGTCCAATTAGCCGTATAACTCGGAAACTTTAACGCTCCATAGCAAATTGGCGAGAAAATAAAATTGCAGCTAACCGTTTTCTACGTGGCAAAATACTTTTGTGGTACTTTTGAAACGATGAGACGCGAAAGCAGTGCTACTACGAGCGCTTGAGAGAATATCGACCAGGATATTCATCGCGGTTGTGCAACTCTTCAGCAGTGCTCGCTTTTACGCTGTAGTCGAATGGTGCTTGAAATCGAAGTATTCTAGTTGCACAACACTGGAAGTAATAAAAGAATTGGCGAAATTATCGCTTGTCAAGCACGATGAAATGCTCTAAGTCCTCGATCGCGATTCTTTCCTGTCCTATAATGTGAAGTATTACATTTCATTATTTCCCGTCACGACATACTACGCAACTTCGCCATGCCAGTTACGTCATACTACACCACTTCGCTTTTTGTGCCGCCGCGGTGGCTCAGTGGTTATTGCGCTCGGCAGTTGACCCGAAGTTCAGCTGACCTTGCTACATTACCCTGTGTTGCTAGGAGGGTATTTTTCACTTCGGCTTTGATAGCATTACTTAAAGGATCCTAACACTACGCAACTATAATTTCTATCCTTGCCAAACATAGCTTGATATTTCAATGTAGAGGTGACAAGACGTGGGTCCCATCCCGGCCGCGGCGGTAATTTCCATGGAGGCAAAATTGTATACATCTAGTGTCCCGTGTACTGTGCGATGTCAGTGCAGGTTAAAGATCCCCAGGTGGCCGAAATTATTCCGGAGTCCTCCACTACGGCACCTTTTTTTTCTTTCACTCTCTCCTTTATCCCTTTCCTTACGGCGCGGTTCAGGTGTCCGCCGATATATGAGACAGATACTGCTCCATTTCCTTTCCCCAAAAACCAATTATAATTATATATATAATTTTTTTCGTAGTGGAGTAGCAGACACGAGTGCAGGCGAATGAATTATCACTCGATCGCGAGCCGTACTCTATCTAAAACGGCACCTTATTATTCCTTTCCTCTTTGATTCCTTCCTTCATAACTTCCCTCTCGTCGTGGTTGAGGTGTACACCTTGAAGTGAGACGGTTACAGCGCATACCACCCGTATAGCTCTCGGCACAGAAGTTTCATATTTCGCAGAGTGCAGACGTCGCTTACGGAAAATGGCTAGCTGTTTCCAGCTGAATAATCTGAAATACCACAGCCATCGTCCCCTGATAGCGATGCCTCATAAGCCATCAGACACTCCACGCACGCCAAGTGAGACCCCCTCCTATAGACGGTCTGCAAAGCAGGAGCTGCAGTGCAAGTAGAGAACAACCATGTCGCTTCGCATTTGCACCGGGACTTAAGGACGTCCGCGTTGCATTGTCTTTTGTTACGGATCCTACTCACAGTTTGGCATTGAGAACATATCGGTGCAGAAACGTCCATTGCATCGGCGACCAGAAACGCTGAAATTTCTGAGACGCAATGGTGTGTGAGGCTTTGGAAGCAGTAGCTGCCTCCACGTCGTTTTAATTAGGTTGAACGATGAGTGCACCACGTATGCGCCCCATAAGTGCAAACCCGCAAGTTTTACCTGTGTGAGTGCGTGTTTCTCTTTGTCTCTTTTGCGAATGCGCGGACAATATGGTGATTTATTTAGGTTAATTTTTCTTCGGTGCCGCTCTTCCTGCTGTAAGACCCCACAAGTATACGCTCGCAAAACAAATCAAGATTGTTAACAAAATGTCTTGGCTGGAAAAATAATAACAATAATAATTGGTTTTGGGAGAAAGGAAATGGCGCAGTATCTGTCTCATATATCTTTGGACACCTGAACCGCGCCGTAAGGGAAGGGATAAAGGAGGGAGTGAAAGAAGAAAGGAAGAATAGGTGCCGCAGTGGAGGACTCCGGAATAATTTCGACCACCTGGGGATCTTTAACGTGCACTGACATCGCACAGCACACGGGCGCCTTAGCGTTTTTCCTCCATAAAAACGCAGCCGCCGCGGTCGGGTTCGAACCCGGGAACTCCGGATCAGTAGTCGAGCGCCCTAACCACTGAGCCACCGCGGCGGGGCTGGCTGGAAAAAAGAAAGCGTTTTCTAGGCGCCGTAGACGAATAATTGAAATTATTCCGGAGCCCTCCTTGCCCCGCCGCGGTGGCTCAGTGGTTAGGGCGCTCGACTACTGATCCGGAGTTCCCGGGTTCGAACCCGACCGCGGCGGCTGCGTTTTTATGGAGGAAAAACGCTAAGGCGCCCGTGTGCTGTGCGATGTCAGTGCACGTTAAAGATCCCCAGGTGGTCGAAATTATTCCGGAGCCCTCCACTACGGACCTATTTGTTCCTCTCTTCTTTCACTCCCTCCTTCATCCCTTCCCTTACGGCGCGGTTCAGGTGTCCAACGATATATGAGACAGATACTGCGCCATTTCCTTTCCACCAAAAACCAATTATTATTATTATTATTCCGGAGACCTCCACTACGGCACCTCTTTCTTCCTTTCTTCTTTCCCTCCCTCCTTTATCCCTTCCCTTACGGCGCGGTTCAGGTGTCCAAAGATATGAGACAGATACTGTGCCATTTCCTTTCCCCCCAAAAAAAAAACAATTATAATTCTAACAACTCTCATCGAGACATCAAACACTATACGCAGCGTGTTTTTTTGTTTTTTGTTTTTTGATTTTTCCTAAACAAGGACCATAAACGAAAGGAACAAGAAAAGGGCAAATGAAGGGTGAACGAAACGACGATGAATGAAGACAGCGCTCAAGAAGAAGCGAATACGAGCGGAAAACACGGCGAAGCATTCAAGAGGAGCAACAGTCGCAGTAAGAAGCAATGCCTTTCGCGAAGACGGCACCGAATCATGCAGCCGTCCGGTCTGCCTACTTTTTCACGATCCCAATGGTTCCAACAGGAGCGCCGGTGCGTAGTTACATGCACTCCCGGGAGGAGTAAAGAGGCTCAGACGCATAAACACTCTCTCCTGTAGAGAGCAAATGCGCACTCCTTTCCCCTATCGCAGCTAGCGACTCCATGTCTGACCTCCGAGCACGTATGCTTTGAAACGGCAGGGCCCGCTAGCCAGCCCCCATGTATCTGGCGGCACGTCAGGGGTACATTGGCCACGGCCGCTACGTTCCTGCCTTCTTTCCCTCTCCGAGAAGCCCCCTCACGGTGCTGCTGATCAGTGGAAACGCACCGTACGCGCAACGGGCGCCGTGCACACCTTACGCAGGCTCGCCGAGTCGTATATATAGCGTTCCTCTCTTGCGGAGATTTTTTGAGCCTACGTGGGCAACGACCGCCGGTCAACAGCGTGGCTGTTTACAACGCTATAACCCACAACCGTTCGTTTCTTTGCTTGTCGCTGGCGGTGCCGGCAGCTCCCACGACTGACTGCCCGTATTCGCCGACTTACCTTAGCGCCCCTGCCCTCCAGTGCGATAACGTTGTTTGTGTGTGCCAGCGCGCGCTCCCGCTTTTGTTTTCAGGATGAGTTGGGCGACCGTTCTCTCTCACCTCGCTCCCAAACACGGCAGATAACGCCCCCAGGCGTCGGTCAAATGCTACGCGCCGCCATTGTGCGAAAGCTCGTGCGGAGCACGCTGGTCTGTTTCTCCAGCAGACCCGCCGCCATTCGACCCGAAGACCTTTTCTTTTGCAATGCTCTCGCCGTGACAGGTGTTGGTCTTTCTCGGTTTCTGTTTTTTGAGCGCACACGCAGGTTCGAGTGCAAGAAGAAGAACAGAGAACGGAATACAAGTGAACTTGGCAACAGCCTCTGATTCTGCTATGCTTCGGAAGCTCAGTCCGACAAGTCGTTGGCATAGTACGCGCGCGGGCAAGTTTCAATCAGTTGTCCTTGCATCGAAGCGACCATGGGGGACAAAACGAACTAAAACAATCTCTGCGGTCTTGTCATTGACATATATCGGTATTGCACCGCTAACTGCGAGGCCAACCGACACAACGTAAACGGACCGCAGTGGAGGCCTAATGATTTGAGCATCCGCTCTAGTACGCGGAAGGTGCGGGGTTCGATTCCCAGTGCCGTCTGTTACCTACCGGTTCCTAACAGGTATAAGCTTTTCCTGGCCTAGTGCTGGGCTTCTTTCTAGTTAATAATAATAATAATTGGTTTTTTGGGGGAAGGAAATGGCGCAGTATCTGTCTCATATATCTTTGGACACCTGAACCGCGCCGTAAGGGAAGGGATAAAGGAGGGAGTGAAAGAAGAAAGGAAGAATAGGTGCCGTAGTGGAGGGCTCCGGAATAATTTCGACCACCTGGGGATCTTTAACGTGCACTGACATCGCACAGCACACGGGCGCCTTAGCGTTTTTCCTCCATAAAAACGCAGCCGCCGCGGTCGGGTTCTTTCTAGTTAAGTGTTCTGGAAATGGGTATTTGGTCCTACCTTGTGTAAATAAAAATACCGTGTGTTATGGCACTTTTTGGCCGAAGCTGCCCTTGCGCCATTAAAACTAATCATCATCATCATCATCATGTAAACGATAATGAGACAGAAGGGAACAGCATGATTACTTGCGAAGTTAACAAGCGAAATTTTTTATCGAGAAACTGAACGAGTTCCGTTGCTAAACGAAAATAGTGCCTCGACCGGCTTACGAAAGTAATCCGGCGCGCCTGATTTTTGGCCAAGCATTAAAGATGGCAAAAAGTGACAATTTTAACGCCGTTAAACAAAGTATGACGTGTGAAAGCGCTTGGGTTTCGAATTATCTTGACTACTGATTAAAAATTGTCATATATTGCCCTTAGAAGTCGCTTGGTTCTTGCCTAGACATTGTCTTATTGTCTTGCATTCTGCCTCAAGACAATTTCTTTTAAACTTTATTACCCTGTTACCTTCTCCTTGCTACACCATATCCAAGTCATTTCATCTCAAAGGTCGAAGGTCCAGGGTCAGAGTTCAAAAGCCAAGTGTCAGAGGTCAATGGTCAAAGGTCGAGGCTCCAGAAACCCATCGGCTTTTTCAAGATTGCTAATGAAGTGCTTCTGCACTAAAACGAAGATCGACAGACACATTACTTATTGTGTAAATAGTTTGTACATATTACTTCTCCCCCTGTCCTCTATTCCTGTCCCCTCACCTCTTTCATTTCATTTCTCCATTCTGCCTGCTGTCCTTTATTTCCGCTGCCCCAGCTCAGGTGCTTCAGTATCGATGGCAGATGCCGGGGCTAGCAAAAATCTTTTCCTTCCTTTTTACTATTATTTTAATAAAACCACTACCACCACCACAGTTGACTGTCGCGTCTATACTGCGACGCTGTCCAAGGGTCACAGATGAGCGGCTGTACTGACGATTCTGAGACAATTCAGAACCGTGTGCGGGACAGCTGGTTAGGGATATGTAAGTAGGTTTACGAATTGCCTGAACACTATAGGTTACCCAAGGATAGTTTTGCTCTAGACAAACTGATTGCGTGTCAGACATACAACGAGCCTCTCACGCATCCAGACTGAGTGTGCTTGTTTTAAAACTGCATTCGTTTGCACCTGTGGGATGCGCGAACAGATCATTCACACTGTCACGTGTTTGTTTCCTCTTGGTTTTACCTCCCTCATCAAAGGGATGTTTTCCTTCCTGCCGTTTATGCGCGACATATTCGTGCATACTAGCTATTGGATGCCCCTGTCCAGCGCCCTTCTGAACCTTTCCTATCAAGGCTCCGCTCAAACCAATTGCTCGGGAACCCTTGTGGCTGATGCGAAGCTCTTCCATGTCAGTGTTCTTAAGGTAAGCCTCAAGGTTTAAACAAAGTAACCATATACGCAGCACAAGCAGCAATAATATGGTCATGTACACCACAAGAAATACGCTTTGTACAATAAACGTCTGCGTAGTACCTGGCTCGACATCGAAGCAAATATTTGAAAACAGAGCCTAGAGTTTTGTAATCGTCAATGCATATCTGGCGAAAATAGTTGAGCAAATGCAGAAGACACTTATGTTTCGAATAATGACGCGAGCTCATAACGCTCACTCCGGCGTGTGGACAGTTGGGCTTGTTGGTTTACGATCATGTTGGGAACAGCTCTAACACAGGACAGAGCGAGAACACAACACAGCGTATGTGTTGAGTTCTTGCTCTTTCCTGTGTTTGCACTGTTCCCAACATGCTCACTCCGGCCTGTACGTTTTTTTTTTTTTTTACTTTCATAGCGCAGCCATCTATAGTTCTTGATTTCTTCGAAGAATTCTATATTCATCTCATTTCGAGTTGCAGCGCTTTGTTCGGTAGATCAGAGCTCCTGACATCAAAAAAAGCACTATGAACTGCGAATTTAGAATAGCTTGTTTTTTACCTGATGAACTACAAAGGTCTGTCGTGCTTCTACCCACAATTTTGCCTATGATACAACACCTCCAAAACCGAACGTAAAATGCATGGCAAGCTGTGGTCCTCCAAGGTGCACGAGTCTCCGAGACTACATCCAGATTTCGATGGTAGCTGTTTCGCGCAGCACCGGATTCAATTCCAGGAAGGACGCAGATAACACTCCTCCGTGCCCTCTCAAGCAGTGGTACCTTTCCTGCAACATAATACTCGGCATTTCCCGTCATGCTCCCCTTATTCTCGTCTGCACATTTCCTTTTCCTGTTTATTTTATATACTCTTCTCCAGATACGCAGCGCGCGTGGTGCAAGAAATGCACCTGGGGATGGATAGTTCTTCATTATGCACTGACCGTGAGCCCCATTGCCTCGCTTATTTTTCCACCGCGTGATGTATTGAAAGCGAGAAAGTGAGTGGACCGTCAGATGCGAAGCAGCAATTTGTTGTTGTTGTTGTTGTTGTTGTTGTTGTTGTTGTTGTTGTTGTTGTTGTTGTTGTTGTTGTTGTTGTTGTTGTTGTTGTTGTTGTTGTTGTTGTTGTTGTTGTTGTTGTTGTTGTTGTTGTTGTTGCTGCTGCTGCTGCTGCTGCTGCTACTTTGTGCAATTGATCAGTGACAATGTGTGCAACACAGTGTGTACTTAACCTGTTCTAAGAACAGATTTTGACTATACCTGTAGGACGACAGCCTTATTTCAACCATCGACAATGCTTCTACAAAATAACTAACCTTGGCTGCACTTGCTCTCCCGGAGCGCAGAAAAACGTGTGTGTGTGTTTTCATATTGTTTCTATATGTTACGTAAAAAATATATATTATATATTTGCATACGACGTCCTTGGTTCATATGCAAAACACCTGCACAAGGCAACAACCATGCAGGACCTGTTCGCCCTGGAATGGTGATCGAGACTCGATCTCGCTTGGAACACGAGATTCGAGTACAAGCGCGAGTACTGCAGGCACATTTTTTTCTGTGGCGCATGTCACAATATGTAACTTCTCTGCGCGGCTTATCGGGAGTTTGTTGCAGTGTATATTAAAGAAACTGTCGGCGCCGGTTCCTCCTCGTCCCGTAGACGACAAAACTTAATGAAAATTTGAGATATCTATAAAAACACAACGATACGGACAAGCATGTAACTAGATGCGAAACAGCCCTGCCTCACTTGGAAAGGTGACTACCAACTAATAAGTCAGTCTTGTTCTCTCGAAGTGCATTTAGAACGAGTGCAGCGAGTTCTTCCAACCCAATGCTGCGCTCCTAATTTGCTTTAAACGTGAAAGATTTGTGCACAGAAACAAGGCGTGAGCAGAACGAATATAAGTAAAACAGTTAGTTTAAAGTGTTGCACATTTTAATCAAGTCTTGTTCAGCTGTAGGTTGAATAATGCATTCACGCTAGTACTCGCGAATAATGGCCCTGCGCACGAAGTCTTCTGAGAATCAGATATATGTTGTTTGGTATCTGCCATGATTTTATAGAATTGCTTCAAGTCAGTGGAAGGTTTTAACATGAAATGCTATAAGCTTTCATTCCAGGCTATGGAAAGTCAAATGAATGCGACTACGCGCACTGTGCACGTGCTTGCAATTTCTTGCCCTAGTCATGTCATCTGTGCTATTCAATAAAGTTTCCTTCCTTTGCTTGCAATTTCTTGGCAATATACCATCTATCACGCGCACACACAATTGCATAAATAAAAAAAATTGGGATGACAAGAACAGACAGCACGCCCACAACACCTCGGTATAGCGTGAGAACTATTACCACCACGGCAGGCACCGTTCTTGCAAGAACGTGGCGAAATTAAGGAGGTAGTTTTATCAGAAGCTCGTCGTGTTTGCCGGACTTGCCGCAGTAGCAATGGCCTTTTATTTCAGCAATAGGTTTTGCTCTTAGCAAATACACGAGTTCCGTGCGGACCCAGCATGCCGTTCTGTTACCGTCTCTGGCGGTCAAGCATTGTTCTACTTTTGCAAAGAGAGCCTCTTTGACACCGGAGGCATCACTATCAGCGCTTACACACATTCCATTGACGCTCGGAAGCTGATTTCAACGAGTGTTGCTTAGCCTTTAGCCAACCTCGACGCAATGGAAAACAGTGCTCACGGCGTTTGACAAGAACAAACCTGTCAGGGAACAGCGGCCTTAATATCCAATATCATGCCACACAGCGCCGATGCCCTATCTTCATTTTCTTATTTCTCCTTATGTTGGCGTGTGAATGCAAGTGCAGTGGCTGTGTACCACACTGGTTTTAGAGTTACCTTACACGACAGTCATGCACCTGTGCGTTACTTTTACAGTGTCAGCTCTTGAAGGCTTGTTACAAGCGGATATAGTACTGTCGTTTCGCACTAAACGGCGTCATATTCACGTGGCTGTCGTCACTGACGTCATCATCGGGCATGTGGCCCATCGACGATATGAACGATGTGTCACATGACTCATGAGTCATCCATATGACATGCGGATCATGTGACCGATAGTTCACATCAAAGGGTCATACAACTCACTAATTGGCATGTGACTCATTAATTATCACTGGGTCATTGTGTTCCGCTAAACGTACCCTTTAAACATCTGCATGACCTCCTAACGCATATATGACTGCTGAATCTCTTGCCATATTACGTTAACGCCCCAACTTTTTTCACAATCGGTAACAGACGACGTAGCCAAATGCTTCAGTGTCTTATGACTACTGCTGAATGACCCTGTCTGAAATGCACCTTCTGGAAACAGCACCCACTGTACAGAACACACTGTGGCCTGACTTCGTAGCTACGTGTAGACTCGAAAGGAACGCAACACCGGTTTGCAAAACATCACTGATACTCACTACGTTATCTTCTCATAACACGTTGAAGCTCGAATTGAAAATTCAGTTCACGCTTGAATTAAAATGATACGACCAAATGTGAAAGAATTTAAACGAAAAAACCTCCCACACATTTTGGCTCCACCCATCCCTCCAGGGAGTAAAGGAGCGACCGCGAAGCTGAGCCAAACCTCACCCGTGAGAGCTGCTTTTTAGGCCCAACCCCACCTCGATTACACGTACAGAGAACGCGAACTGTGCCCACTATTGGAGAGAAAATCTGGTAAACAACTACCGCTGAAAACAAGCACGAAAAGGTCGAACGGACTTCCTGCCGCCTAGCTTTTGAGCAAAGGAAATTATTCGCCCCACGGGACGGCAAAAGTCGGGTTATTTTTCTCTTGAGGAACTTTATGAAACCAGTGTATTAATGTAATGCACCCCAAGCCATATGCTTCTCGCTGTGGTCAATTAAGACAGACGCTTTTCGCCTTATCCTACATTTCCTTAAGAAAAAAAATTGAACTGGGTTTAAAATGCTGATAGTCGCAGTCTGACGCTTGTTGTTGCTTGTGTACTTGGCTAGGTCACATTACCGCGACACTAACTCTTCTCTTCAATTACCTTTAAATGTCGCTACGGTGCAGCAATTTTCAGCAGATTTAATGCAAGGCTAACCTCACCTGTTGCCAACAACAACCTCAACCTCTCAATCTTGCTGTGGTACATTCCTACAGTATTCATCGTATGTCGTGCCCCAACACTCCCGTTTTGGCCTGCTAGACATTGAAGGTGTTATTTATGCGAGCCAACCCGCGTTGTCACGTGATCCAAAAGTGTAGCGGGTGCACTCTGGAGGTTGTGCGTTATATGGGCTATGCGATGCAACTGAGCCCCCACTGAGGGACACTTCTGGAGGAGCGGGAAGCAATGCAGTCATCAGACTCATCACTGCCATTTTTGTAGCGACAGCTACACTGCGCTAGCACTTCGAGCCTTCAGCGTGGCACCCCTTGAGCTGCGTGGCCACCTTTCAGCTCTGTGGCGGCGCCGTGGTTGGTCACGTGGTTGGTCAGGTGGTACGGAGCAGCTGCCGGAGAAACTGAGAGGGGGGGATTGAGAGGGTGGAGAGAGTGAATCCAAGTTCAGGGACGAAGATGAAGAAGGAACGCCCAGCGAAACGGAGCGGCGAAAGACTGACTTTGCAGTTCGACTGAGCGAATTCCACGCGGCCAGCTGTAGCTATCGCGTCACTCTGGGTTTAACCAGAGCTAAACCACAGCCATTTTTTCCGCTCCGAGTGAGGCCAAAAGGCCTGAAGCTGGTTCATTTCAATTCAATGAACCGTTTCATCTCGCTGGGAATTGTAGTAACTGTTCGCGCAGAGCACCTGCCGGCTGCCAGCGCTAAAGACTCAATCCCAGCGGGGGAACGGCGAAATGTTGTTTGTGCAGCTGTCCGTGACGCCGTGACGTTAAAAAGAAACCTAAAGAAAAGTGATCTGCAGCACCCATTCGTACACTGTCGGAGCGGTGCAGCGCAGCAGTATTTTGCGAACTGTGAGAGCCACACGTTCTCCATGCTGCACGCTGCTTATTCGCAGACTTAAGGAATGCTTTTAAGGGCGTACAAGCTTCGGCGCAGCTTGCTAGTTGTAGCTTTTCCACTACTTTAACCCTTCGTTATTTGTGCCGTTTATGCGGAAGCAATAACATCACAGAACACAGAAGGACTGGTGCTTCTTGCCTCGATTCTACGCCTACAGTGCGGAGTAATTTCTCTCTCTGATATGACCAAAACATAATCGCCCAGGCCGTAGACAGTCTCTTCTACGGTCGCATGTTTCCATCAGCGGCAAGTGACGGGTTATTGGCCAGCGTAGGCATGTTGCTGACGTCAGACTGATAGCAATGACAGATGCATACGCTAAAAATGCGACTGGACATGTACTAATCTGACACATGACTGACATACAGGGACTGCGTTCCAGCGAAAGTTTATTATCTCAGTTGTGCTTTTTAAGTAATGATGTCGAGCGTGGCAGGTTTTTAGGGAGCATACTCGATGCGTTTCACAACTATAGCAGATGGGGGACATTCTGCGGTTTAAATACCATTGGCATTGCTTATTGCAATCGAAAACTCTTGTTTTCGCCAGCAATAACCCAGGTGGGCTGGAGAGTGGATCCAGATGAACATGAGAAGACTCGGAGTTCTCTCTATTTTGTCGCAGTTTCAAGAGACCTTAGCTCTGGTCAGTTTCGTTGCATAAATAAGCACGAATGAAGTTGTCTCGAAAATTGCAGCAACTCTCATCGTGTGTTCGTACATATTGTTTAGACAGTGTTTCCTATTATCCCTGTACATGCGAACGGCAGAGCATATATTCGTCAATTGCGTCGGAGTTCAATGACCTTCATCAGCATCCCTCGGTTCCCTTTGGTATTCGTAGCTTCCTTAGTTTCGTTCTGATACCTTCGAATTGCATGCAAAAAAGCAGTTCCGGCCTGCTTTAATACCACCACAGAGGCGATTTGTGAAGTTATCCCGCTTTATAGAGAGCCTAAAGCCCAACGTGACAAACCCGTTGTACACATTCCGAAGCGCATACCCCTGTCGCATGACTCTCTTTTCAACCACATTTGTCCGACACAGCGCACGACAGGCGGGATAGACCCTCGATGAACGAGTGTCCGCTCGCTTAAAGAAGGGGGACACGACCGATGGAGCAATCTGGGCGCTTGTTTTTGTCAATCGACTGAAATCACAGGACGCACATGACGCGAGTGTCCGCTGTCACCGTCGATCAACCAGCTCTTGCGTGAAGGGTTCAGAGATCGTGCGCTCCGCTCGCCGTAGCGAGATCTCGCAGAGTGCGCTGCGCAGCCGGCGATCGCGGAAGTTGGCTGGCGAAACTCGACGCTCGCATGGCGTGGCGGCGCCGGCGTGTGGACTCATGAGCTGGCGTTGATGTCATCTGGCGCAAGCGAGTGACGGCTGATATGCGGGCGACCGCGGTGGCAGAGGCGTCAGCCACTGCAGCCGCGCGGTCGCCCGCACGACCTCGACATTGGCGACGCGCCCGCACTGATGGCGCGAAAACATCCGTGGTTGAGGCGCATTACGAGACGTCGGTTTGAGGCGCGAAGGGGGTTCTCCGAATGCTGGTTACTAACAGCCCGGAACAAGAAGGGGTGCGGGGGTATGTAAGATAAGCAGAGCGAGGTGTAGGAAAGGGGTAGAGCAGCTGATGACAGCAGTGCGGAGGTTAAGAATTGTTCGCCGTAGGCTTTCGGTACACCGAATGAAACGGCGGGACGGAAAGTTACGAGTTTCCAAAAACTCGTCACTAATGACCCGCTCCCTCATTTCAGAAACGTAAAAACTCAAATTTTATTACGAAAACACAATTAGACCATGGTTGAATTTAGGTCATTTTACTGATTTCTCAATGGCTGAAGACGATAAAAGTCCCGGTAAATAAGCAGGCGCATACGGTAAATGAAGAGCAAAATTCAAAGCTGCTCCGTCACCTGCCAATGCAGCATTGTGCCCATAGAAATTTTAGGCAGTTTTGCCACTAGGGTTGGGCTTCCTGTATCCATGGCAGCTGACGTTTTGCCTTTGATTTGGTATATATATATATATATATATATATATATATATATATATATATATATATATATATATATATATATATATATATATATATATATATATATATATATATATATATAAAGGACGTTTCTGCAGATATGTTGGTATTAAAAGCACTTCTGGGAGCAGAAATGAAAACTAATTTTAATTTTATACCCCGCACCGCAGGCGGTACACGAGACGTCA
This sequence comes from Amblyomma americanum, assembly GCA_030143305.2. Lineage (NCBI taxonomy): Eukaryota > Metazoa > Arthropoda > Arachnida > Ixodida > Ixodidae > Amblyomma > Amblyomma americanum. The sequence continues at coordinate 88,012 of JARKHS020014136.1, read as the reverse complement.
TACTGCTAAACACCGCTTCTAACCCCGCCAGTCTGACCCGGCGAGTCTTCGGGAGTAGGCAGACGTGCATGTCTCATATCAGCGATACACAACAGCTGTCCCTTCATACGCCAACAGTGTTGAGCAAAACACCAAACTATAGCAGCGACGGTGCCACAGCATGTTAGGCAACTTGTCGGCCTACTTGGTCTAATATTTTTAGCCACTCTGCCCGCAAGCGCTTCCGCAGCTGATTGTATATTAAAGTGTACTGCGCTCACGAAGACCGTAGTCTTCTTATCCAAATCACTGCGGCAAGGAAGCGGAAAGTAGCTATTATCACACGGAAAGCGTGTGCTGGGCGATCTAGTAGAATTTCATGTTTTGTATTTGCAGAACTACGACACGAACGGCATGCGGGTTAGGAAAAACAATCACTTTGACCAATATCGACCGTTCTCGTGTGATGCGTGATCACGGTTACTCTCATAAATTAACCTTGGCTGATCCACGTACATTACCTGATGTGACACCACTCAGGTTTGCTGCAAGGGAGCACGACCGAAAGCACAAGACGAAATGACAGGTAACTAAAAGAATGCGCAGATCGCAGTTTCTAAAAACATAAAAGCAGTAGGCAGGTTTTGCCATTCGGTGCGCGCCTTAACAGCGCGCACCAACAGTTAAGGCTTCTTTCATGATACAAGCCGCCGCGGTGGCTCAATGGTTATGGCACTGAGCTGTGACCGGCACGACGCGGGTTCGATCCTGGCCGCGGCGGTCGAATTTCGATGGAGGCGAAATGCTAGATGCCCGTGCACTGTGCTACGTCAGTGCACATTAAAGAACCCCAGGGAGTCGAAATTATCCGGAGCCCTTCACTACGGCGTTCTTCATAGCCTGAGTCGCTTCGGGGCGTTAAACCCTTTAAAACCAAACCAAACCAATCTTTTATGATAGAGCTGCAACTCTGCACTACCGTGATCTGCACAGTGAGGTTGTTTGGCTTCAACAGCACTTACTTTGCATAGAGGGCAGCGGCTGCGAGCTTTCCTTTTTGCTTTTTATGAGAGCGTATTAAGACCGGCCTGAAATGACAGCCGCACTTCCTAGAGCGTACACACTTCGTCCAAAGCGTTCGGACCGATATCATCATACTCACTAAAAAGACGAACAAAAGATGGCGTGACACGTAAGACAACCCCCGTGCAAAGATCCACTGTGAGCGCCAGCCGCACTGTCAGTGTAATAAAAGCAGCTGACGTGCTAGTGTTCTCGTTGTTGCTTTCAGCTTAAAAGAACGCATCAGCAGTTTCAAGCTTGGTCTTACAATCGACTCGCTTTGAGAAACGTCTTACCGCAGGTCCCCACATCACGGACACAACCTGCTTGCACAAGTCTGATAAGTGCCTGTCATGCACTGCCGCGCTCTGATAGTTTCTGCTCTTCAGTTATATCGCTGAAATATCGTCTTGTTTGTTCCCCCCGGGTTAATCGGAACTGATAAATGGCATGCGACGTGGCTTCTGCAAACTTGTTCGCGTGCACCTTTATCTTTTGCACTTTTTTTAGTGTGTTCCCCGCAGGAGAATCATACGAGCATTGAATGCGGAGAATTACATCAACTTTAGCTTTCGGAAACACCTAATCTCTCAGCTGGGGGATAATTAAAGTATGGTTAAGTGACTATTTACATCAGTTTTTTTCGATATAAGAATACGGCGCATCTTACATGTTCCCAGCTCGACTAGTGATCTGAATGTGCTCAGAGATATGTGCTCATTTGATTGTGATTTTGGAACGTGGCCCGTAACGTGTTCAGCCCGATTATTCGATTAATCAGATGTATTTAGAAGCTGCTCGTCCGCGCTAGTTCTTGAATGTTTTTTTTTATCAACCCATTTTCTCTCGCTCATGATGTGATGTACTCACACGATTACATTCATTTGCGACTGTTTCCATTCATTTACGACGGGTTATCGAAAGATCACTAAGATCACACACTGTGGCTCAAGCTTATTAACACTAGATATGTAACCTAATTTTTAATTTTTAAGCCTTAACGTTCTTACATTGGATTTAGCTTGGGGTCTTTTTTGATAGCCACACTGACGATAGTATATCCTCGTCACACACCACGTACGTTATAATGGCATCTGTTATTTATAGCGTTTTTGCATCATGCATCATTTCTGCAGCGTAGGTGTCATTGGATGTTTATTGCCCTGAGGCAGTAAACATCGCTTTAAAAAATTAAGAGTATTTACTGCGCTACCACGGTGCAACCTCTTCAAGAACTGAGCAGTAACAGCAGCGCTCTGGCCATCCTTATCATTTTGATTGCTTTGCCTTCCTGCTCCCAGCGGCAAGATAACACCCAAGTTTTTTGCTCTCGACCATCAGATTATTAATCGTTTTGATTTAGATATATATTCCGCAGCGTATGTATTTGACTATACATGCGTCACACGACATCGTTGCATATTTGTAGGGCAAAACATGGAGAAAGGTCATAGAGAAAAAACTATTGCACCTGCGGCTACATTTCATTTGTTGCACGTTCATGGGACCAACCGGACATGAGAAATGAATTTTGATTAAGGCTGACTAGCCGAACTCAAGTCTGAAGAGGATATATCGCGGCATAAGACGAATACGGCTGGTGTCCAGACGAGTTGGATTATATCGCTGCCACGTCAGCATGAAATATTTATCAGATTTCAGCAAATATACCTCGCTATGTGTCGCAATGCGTCACAGAGTCGACAAGCCATGTGGCATGGCTCTTCTTGCGTACCTGTCGCTCTTAGGCCTTATACGATGTTTCTCAAAGTGTTTTTTTTTTTACATATCTATGATCCCAGCACTTTACGTGTCTTTGTAACACGCCATGTCAAGCTTCATTGCACGTAATCTTTTACGGCTATGATTGTGAAACAATAGTACGTTTAAACATAAATGCAATCTGCGAATTTCATCTCCACATGTAGCCATAACAGGGGGCCACAATCGGAGCGGAGTAAATAGCATTAGTAGCTGCGAACGTGGAATGCTTGTTAAAGCAATTATGATAACGAAGGTGACGTCTGCAGTTTTATGGCACGAAGTGCACTTAACAGCCGCAGGTATGCTAGTGTGAGCGAGGTTTTCCTTCCTTTATCCTTCCTCTAGCAGTCATAAAAATAAAAAGAAAGCAAGGTAGGGTGGCTTCAGAAGGGACATTCAACTGGCAGTAAATTTTCGGAAGCTTGGGACCGATGTACATTTCGTTTCGTTGCTGAAGTGGCGGTGAAGACAGCAGCAACTTAAGCGACTGCCCCTTTAGTTTGTGCATTTCCAGACAATGAAACATACTACGTTAACACGCTTCCTTTTTTCTGTTCTCCCCTCCAGAAAAAAAAAAACAATAAACTTATGCCCCTTCAATATAGCCTTAATATGTAATGGCAGCAATAATGGTTGCCTCTCCTTCACAAATCACAATACCAATTGCGAAGGACGAGATGGCAAAGGATAAAAAGAAAATAACAAATCCACAACTTAGGGTTAACTAAGTACCCACGATGAAAAGCTGGCTTTAATGAATTAATTGTGCGGCTGCATTATTCGTTTAATCACGCAAAGAAAGCGCACATCAGTGTTCTTCGGCAGGGGCTAGGGGCCCTTGTTTGCGTGATTTATACAAACACCGCTACATACTTGCGTTGCCCTCAGGCCGCTGGAATGCACCAACGATACACTCAAAGGCGGCTATGTGGTATGAGAAACTAATTGCTCCTAACCTTCTAATATTAAAACGAAATCGATTTTAAGAATTTATTGCATAACGAATAATTTGTGTTCTGATGCTGATCCAGATGGTCTCTTGGTATGACTAAGTTGGCCGCATATAAGAAAATTATTTCTGGTCTTTTTTTTTCTACCATCGCGGTGTCGAGATTGAACTGCATCTCCCGCAGATCCACAGCTGAGTCTCCCAATACATGCCCTATGTGCCTGTCTTTCAGAGTCACGGTATCTCTTTATCATCCCGTATACCGTCAGCGTGGAGACCCCTTCGCGACGAGTGAAGCACGCTGCATCCGTATCAGAGCAGACTCACCCCTTCCCCCTCTCCTCCTCTACCGTCTTCAAGTCAGCGCTGGGCTTCCCCCTCTTCGAGAGTGCCCCCCCCCCCCCTCTCGCCCCTGCCGTGTGTGGCGCAATGTTTCACGTGCACCTCGCCTGTGACGACTCGTACGGCGGCCGGCTTTCCCGGTATTCGACGTGACGTGCGAAGCTTATCGGCCAGCAGAGCAGCTCGCTGAGCCTGCAAAGAGGCTCGAGATTCCGTGGGCGGTGGGATTGAGATCTGTGCGGGCAGCTATAGTTGCGCGCAGTGCCCCACCGGGAGAACGAAGGCTTGGTTCCGCCTCCCACTGACCTGCGCGGCCTCTCCTGATGTGGACTGATTTTCTATTCTGCCCAGTCGCACGCGAGGCATCGTAGGCTGGTGTGCGCAGTGCAAAACAACACTCACCTTGACCTTCATTGTACGGAACACTTCACGGATGACGTGCAAGGTTCCAAAGCTCTCCTTCGCGGACATGTGCAGTCCGGTGCCACCCATCCGTCCCTTTTCTTGCACGCACATACATTGCGTAGAAAAGTGCACTTGACTCGTCCGCTGGAGATACGTAGCACGCGCCAACGATTATCCTCTCCAATAGTCGCAGCAGCTGTATCTCGATTCGATATAGCCCTACAAGAGAGCATACATCTATATTCCACGAAATAGCGCACGGATTACGATAAAGGCATCCGCCGCGACAATTCTAGCAGCACTGCACGAGCGCCGCCTATGACCAGAAGGCGCGTGCAGATCCTCCCACAATGGGAACATTTCAGTGCCGGCTAGGAGCTACGCTTACTCACAGTCGTGAAGCAACACGTAGCGATACGCTGGAAACGAATGTATTGTACGGACGATGTAGGCTCGAGTCTGATGCGCATGCGTGGAGCCGCTTCCCAGCGTTCTGTACGTGCGCATTATCCTCCCAGCTTGTATAATATAGGACCAAAATCCCAAAGCAGTCAGTCACACGCCTGAACGGGCCCACTCAGCTGGGTCCTTTAGGATTACGCCTGGTACAGCTCAACGATATTGAGATACAAGCTAAATGTATCCCCTTTCCCCGGCCTTGGTCAGTTGTTCTTCTCTAAACGTGGTCCTGAAGTCCCATCTACTACAGGCTTGCAGTTCGGACTTCTTACATACACAACCAAGTGTATTCCGGAATGGATTCCAAGAGAAGGCAAACGTAGCAGGGGGCGGTAGAAGGTTTGGTGGGCAGACGAGATTAGGAAGTTTGCAGGCATAGGGTGGACGCAGCTGGCAAAGGACAGGGTTAATTGCAGAAGCATGGAAGACCCATTTGCCCTGCTGTGGCTGTAGTCAGGACGATGATGATGATGATGATGATGATGATGATGATGATGGTGGTGGTGGTGGTGGTGGTGGTGGTGGTGGTGGTGGTGGTGGTGGTGATGATGATGATGATGTACACAACCACCGAGGTGGCTCAGTGGCTTTGGCGTTCGCCAGCTCAACGCTAGGCCGTGGAACTGAATCTCGTCCGCGGTAGCCGCACTTCGATGAAGGCGAAGTGCGAGAACACCAAGCTGGTCAAGATCAATCCGGAGCACTCAACTACGGAGTCCCCATAGCCCGTGTGCAGTTTCGGGACGGTAAGCCGCGCATAATAATTGACGGTCCTATTGTACACGACAGGAAAGGCTGCTGCGTGAAAAACGCTGCATCCAACTGTTCCTGGCGGTGCCCTCGCACTGCCGATCGTGCCAGACACGAGGAGACCCTAATTCCGCTTCGTCAGCGCTGTCAGAAGAGCTCGCGCGAGCGACGCGATAATGCCGCGAGACCTTGACGGCCTCGAGCCGTGCTTCATCTCGAGTGTTCGATCGCTTCCTGGAAGGCGCGGCGGCTCAGCAGAGCATCACTGCCCCCAGTGAGCGCGTGCGAGCATCGTGTGTGTTTGTAGTGCGGAAAGCGGGCAGGCAGCAACCATGCAGTTTCTCAACGCGTGTAGAGCGCCTAGTGGTACGGAGATGCTTTTTTTTTATGGAAGGCATGGACAAATGAATAGGGAGGGAAGAAAAAAAGACTTGGCTGAAGCCTGGTTAACTACGCCTGTTAGTAGGTGGTTAAAAGTAAATAAAAATGTTCCTGAGCCCATCTGCTAATCGCTAGTTCAGGGTGGCGTGAATAGCGCGCGTTTGACGAGACGCCTTTGTAAGTACTAGCATTGTGTACTCTGTTACGCAGTTTGCTGGCGCTGAAGTTGAAGGTACAACTTGTAGTCGTCAAACAAGGAAGTGGATTCTAACCACTTTTCGCATGTCAAAACGTTCCGTGTACGGCCACCTCATATGCACTATCAGCAAGGAATGAAACGCGAACAAGACAGCTGAGCCACGAACAGCAAAATAAGAAGCTTTTAACCAAGAGAGGCTAAGTACAAGCGGAGGGTAATTGCGAAAGCGCGAAGACTCTTCTTCAGAAGTGTTAATCAACCTCGGTTGTATTTTCTCTCAAGGAGCTAATACGTTGGTGTTTTTGAGTGCCCCCCCCCCCCCCCCCCTCAGTTTTCTTGTTCGGGTTTCATTCGTTGCTGATAGTACCTTGTATTTTTAAAACTCTATTCGCTGAAAAGAAAATTTCTCGCTCAGAAGGCACGGCCACTCACCACCCCCTTCTTACATCCGGCCCGGAGCAAGAGCTAGGCTAAAATCATGCTGAAGACGACTGTGTGTAAAAACATACTTAGCACATCGCCAACATCAAGTTACGCCGGCGCTAGGCTCCGGCGATGAATGCGCGTTTGGCACGAGATTTGCTGGAAAAGCATATGCGGTTCACACTTACTAAATATCGCCAAACACAAGTGTGCGGCGATATTCAATTAGTGTGAACTGCGCCATGATCGCAGCCTCACCAGGAAGCGCGCTATCGTGTCCGCACAAAAGCAACCATGATACGTTCAAAGCACAGGCGGCAACCCCCCTATAGGACCGTGCACTTGGTTTCGCATTGCACCGTGCCTCGATTCGCACCTGCAATCCCTGGAGTCGGCAAACATGTTTATCAGTTCGCACTCCGATATCAGTCTTCGCTTGGGCATTGTTCCTCGAGCAGCCCTGCGCCTTCAAGGAAGTGCGTCAAGCGAAGCCGCCTAAGGACCTTTCCGTGACTATAGGCTGCTGTACAGCCATTCGAACCGATGAAAGAAGATACAAGGAATAGTCGATTGCTACTTTACTACATGTGACCGTTATTGTGGACTAAGCATAATTCTTCGCTACGCACAATTTTGAAGGCACTCTCCACGAGCTACATTACAAACGTGCTCTATTGCTGTTGTCAGCAGTTGTCTGTTTGCAACAGTTGTCAGCGATGACACCATGGAACTGTAGTGTAAGTTGTTGTCAGACATTCTCAAAGGACTCACCTCCTGTGGAAAGCGCGCTCATATGGGCCACTTCTGTTGAATAACAGCCATGCATAGACTTTCGACGATATTTAAACAATTTTGCTTTTCTTTAAATTGGTCGATAAGTGGTCACTACTTTGTATATAACTTCTTCGTTCATCGTAAAAAAGCAACAAAACACGTATAACCATAAACAAAAGCTAGTTAGATCCACCGCAGCGGTAGCCTAGTCGTTTGACCATCCGCCCCGCACGCGGAAGGTGCGGGGCTCGATCCCCAGTGCCACCGTGTACCCACCGGTGATACAATGGGTACAAGCTTTCCCCTGCCTGGTGCTCGGCTTCTTTAGGGGGAAATTCTTAAGACATGGGTCTTTTACACCACTTTGAGCAGAAGAAAAACCTTGTGTCATGGCGCTTTTTGGCCACAGATGCCCTTGTGCCATAAAAATCCATCATCACAATCATCAGCTAGTTATATCCACCATCTAAAATCCGTAGAGCAGTAAACTGGCCTTATGTTTGCCTTATGCAATCTTCGCAGCTCGAATTAGGCCGATAATACTATATTCACGCGTCCCGGCTACAATCGTCCATTGTCACAATGTTAGCGTCATGTCGCTTGAATCTGGATTATATCACCAGCCTCTCCCTTCCAGAACCTCGCTTGAATTTGAATCCCTTATCCCGGTCCTGCACCAATCATCGTCAACCATCGGCAGTTTTCGGCAATTCAAAGTATACGAGGTGTTACCCCTCGTCGGTTTCCAGGTACAAAGTGCATCGAAATTTCCCTGGCAACAAGGCCTGCTATTTTCCAGTATATTCTGGCATTTAAGACGTCTATGAAACTACCAAGATCCTCCTACTGCCTACAGAGCTATTGAGGGTCTAGGCGTCCTAATTGACTCACCATATGGCTCAAAAGCAAACCCTGCGGCCTGAGAACTTTTGAAGCACCCTATACATCACTATAGAAGTCTTTACACGGAAAAACAAGGGCTTAGTTAAGGTCAACTGACCTCACAACGGACCGCTGCCTTATCTGCTCTGTGCAATCAAAGTGTTACCATCGCGGCTGGGAGTGGGTTTGCCTCGTCTAAATCAGCGGCACAGCCTTGGGGTATACTGCAGTTTCACCTCTTCAGATAGCGCAGAATGCATAGAAATAGCCGGACCTTTACCTATCCGGCTCAAGGGAATACGCTATCAGCGAAGTAGCACACTCAACTTTTGGTTAGGAAAGAAAAGATAAAAGCTACGGGCCCAGTCACACAGAGGTCGCTCTAGACGCAGGCTGAAAATTTGCACCCGGCGCACGATCTAAGCTCAGTGCGTGCGATCTGGAGGAGCCAGAGAGGTACGCTTGATATCGAAATAAATTAAGCCCATCGAAGAGAGCCTTCTCGGAAATGTGAGCGGAGATAACTCGCATTTCGTCTTTACCTTTAGAGTTTTATCATTGCTCTTGATTATTGAAAGGAAATGAAAAGGGATATGGATAACGGATGCGCCTCAGCACATGAAAGTGCTAGCATTGTACTTCGTACATATACCGCAATAACAGGATTCAGTGCACTTGATACAGAACCAGACAAGAATAAGAAAGGAACTTGCCGACCTCTACCTATTACGGGTGCCGGATAAGGCATGAGAGTTTTTTTTTTTTTCATACAGCGACACTGCGTGAAGTCTTGCCCGTCTAGGAAGTTTATTAGACGCATTGACGCGCTCATAGTTGCGAGTTCACTGGCGTCACACTTGCGTTGTCGTTGCCTCCGCCATACCGCCACCATCATCATTATCATCATCGCATTCTCTCTGTCATGGAAAGGGTTCTTTAGATGCCCCGCCGCGGTGGCTCAGTGGTTAGGGCGCTCGACTACTGATCCGGAGTTCCCGGGTTCGAACCCGACCGCGGCGGCTGCGTTTTTATGGAGGAAAAACGCTAAGGCGCCCGTGTACTATGCGATGTCAGCGCATGTTGAAGATCCCCAGGTGGTCGAAATTATTCCGGAGCCCTCCACTACGGACCTATTTGTTCCTCTCTTCTTTCACTCCCTCCTTTATCCCTTCCCTTACGGCGCGGTTCAGGTGTCCAACGATATATGAGACAGATACTGCGCCATTTCCTTTCCACCAAAAACCAATTATTATTATTATTATTATTATTATTATTATTATTATTATTATTATTATTATTATTATTATTATTATTATTATTATTATTATTATTATTATTATTTGACCGCCATCTTACAACGCTTAGTCGACTACCTTTTTATTCCGCTGACTTCCCATGTGGTCACCATTTTGAACATCACCTCAGCATTACTGACACTTGCACAAGGTAACGGCTGCTGACACTTCGACCTAGAGGAAATGCTGTGCCTCAATGACCCCCTGTTTAAAATGTCATACCGGGCACAGCAACCAAATATCTTAGCCACCATCCTCCGTCAGCAGGTCACACGGGGAGCGCGGCGTGATTTGCGCATTTTTTTACTCCTCATTGTTTACTCAAGGCCGCAACAGAAGAAGCTGAAAACTAGATGAGCGAAAGCGAGGCGTGGATTAACAATTCGTGACATCGAAACGGAACAAGCAGACGGATAGAATAACAACAAGGAGGCCACTGGACTGTTTGCATTGTTTGCAGTCGTCATGAATTATCGTCAACTCTTTTAGCTCTCTGTACTTATTCGATGTTGACGAACAAACAAAGAAGCAAGTGAGCTTTTTTTTTGTGGTAAGCAGTTCTATGGCGTTGGAATTCATAACACTGCATGTGTGCTACGAGAGGTCAATCTTTGCTTGCCTCTTACTTCTACTTTTATCCAAAGATATGAAATATCGATCGATGCACAATTACGACCAAGCACCAGGGTCGATTGGCAGTCCTGACAAAATGTCAGCCTGTGGTAGTCTCCAAAGACAATCTGGCAAACTGGCTCAGCCACTGTTAGGGCTTTCTGAATTTATTTACTTGGGCTTCCGCTTGTCGATGTGGAAACGATGGCCCAGTGCTAGCCGCGACGAATCGAGAGGCAGCGCCAGCGTCTGACGTGTTAGTTTCAAGAGGCGGCGCATTTTAAACGCGCTGGACAGCAGTGAGGAAGATAAGCCTTCCGCCTGCGATCTTGTGTTGTGACGTTCCGCTCAATGCGCTCCTGAAAGCATCTGTCTACCCATATTCGGATAACGATTGTTTACCCTGAAGTCGAGCCTACACATATACGCTTGAACTTCATTCATGAGTCAGCTGTTCGAATGAACGCAGTAATTTATCCGACGCGGTGCTAAAATAGGCCGGGGAAAAACTTCGACCTATAGTGCTCGAGACTTCCTTCAGAGTCATGATAACAGAATGTAAACGTGGCTCGAAAAGTATATCAGCGAAACTTGTCTGCTGTTGATGATTGTGATTAGGGCGCTTCAGAAATACGCATAAAGCGCACAACAGAAGCTAACCAGCGGAAAAAGAGATAGAAAAAAATTTACATTGATGGATTTGCTAGATACCTTCTCCGCTCTTGTCTTTAATGAAATCGTTTCTGTTGAAAAGATAAGAGGCAAAGAAAGCTCAACAGAAGTAGGACGGTTATCTCAAGTCCATCAGATAAGCTTAACGGTTGTTTAAGGTGGCGATGCGGGTTTGTTGTAGACATAAGATTCGCAGTTGGCGCGTCAATGGCTCCAATGAGTCCAAGACTAATCCTATAGTGTTCCTGTCAGTTCAGCCACGGTCGCGTGTTTGAGCCCTGGACAAGACGGCTTTTGCCTCCACTAACAGGGTCTAGTAAAGCTGTATGACTTTACTCTGCAGCCTTGTTAACGGGTGCAGGTCGACGCTCTTTTACTGAATATATCTGCACCACGCCACAGTTACAAGACTCTTAAAAGCGTCTTTAGAATTCAGCCCAAGTCAACTAACTAGAAAGGTTACGCTACACAAAGAAAAAAATTAACAAACGCGGAATAAACAAATTTCCTAGTGCTTCTACACAGAAAAAATCTAAAATAAAAAATGCAAACGAAAACGAATGGATCGGTACGCGATCAAAAGATAACAGAACGAAAAATTCTGGGTTTAGGTTTATGGGGTTTAACGTCCCAAAGCGACTCAGGCTATGAGGGACGCCGTAGTGAAGGGCTCCGGAAATTTCGACCACCTGGAGTTCTTTTACGTGCACTGATATCGCACAGCACACGGGCCTCTAGAATTTCGCCTCCATCGAAATTCGACCGCCACGGCCGGGATCGAACCCGCGTCTTTCGGGCCGGTAGTCGAGTGCCATAACCACTCGGCCACCGTGGCGGCTGAGAACGAAAAATACTGCTAACACAAACATTTCTATTCACTGCCAGCTAAATGAGTAAAAGAGAAACAAGTAAAGCAAAATACGAAACTGGCAGCCTCCTGAAAATAAATAAAATAGCAGGGTCATATAATGCGACGAAGCAGTTGTGGCGACTCGTGCAACTACGTCTTCCGGAACGTCCGTTCTGCGACGGAGAAGAAAGTACTTCAAACCATGTCATGCTCGGCTCATCGTATGTGAGACCACACTTAGTGAAGATAAGCCGGAGAGAGTGTAGAAAAAAATAAAAAGAACCAAAGTAAGGCGCTGTCTCTTTGATCGACTGCGATGCGCACACTGACCCGATAAGAAAGGACGTGCCGCTCTCGTCTACCGTGTGACAGCATGCAGATCGTGTGCGCCACGGAAGGGCGTCACACCGAGCAACGGACATTTGAAGAATCTATGCAAACAACATCGAGCCCTGGGCGACTTTCCCGACCCAACGTCATTTTTACAAACCCTAGTACGCGCAGCAGGCAACTCTGCAGTCCGTGACTGAATATGAGCGCTTGGCCCTTTTCTCGCCTCGCAGGCGACTGGACTGACTACCTTTGAGAAAGGAATAACAGATAGCACAATCAGCACTGTGCCACTCATTCTGCTCTTAAATGGCAGCTTTGATTAAAAATTATGGTGTGTCTTTCTCCTCTAGTAAAAAGATAAGATACCAAGTTAGTCGTCCCTGTGCTCCCAATTGAGCACTTACCGTGTCGTTACCTCTTACTACCACCCTCGCACTGACGTTAGCTACTCCCCTGACCGTTGCTGCTCGTTTGAGGTGTTGTGCTTGGCCCTTGTGCTTTTTTTTTTCCCCTTCTTTTGTGTCTACTCTACCCTTCTCGTGCCTGTGTTTTATTGCGCTTGCGTTTATATTGTACCACCCCTCCGTATTCCTTTTTCTTGTCGCTGCTGGTACCACACTCGTCAGTGTTTATGGTTTTTTGCATTGTGCGTGCTTCCTAGTTCATTGCTCTTAATAATGTTTCTTTGACTGTTTCATTCGATTCTACCTCCGCGCTTATCGAGAACGCGTCACACTCAGTCGCAGTTTTCCACCCCGCGACCAATGGCGTCCAACTGCACCGAAAAACTATGTGCCCCGACCACAAGCACTCCCACGCTTCCGCTGGCTGCAACTCACGCGGAATAAAAATGTATTGTATTGTATTGTATTGTATTGTATTGTATTGTATTGTATTGTATTGTATTGTATTGTATTGTATTGTAAAGAAAAGGATTGCGTCCAAACTGAGGACTGCGAAGTTAAAAATGCAAAGAAAAATGGAAGGTGTAAAAGGAAGAAACAGAGCAGCGTTGGTTAGGGAACAAGCTAATGTTAATTATAACCTAGCGTATAACAAAACGAAGGCGGCAAAGAGTAACGCGGAGAGTGATAGTAGTTTATGGGGATAGGGTGACCGCAGCTGGCACAGGACAGGGTTACTTTTTTCCTCCTTTTCCGCCTTCTTTTTCTCCTTCACTTTTCCTCCTTCACCAGGACACATAACGGCTTCTTCACTTGTGGCCCATATAACGCACTCCACCAGCAACCCATGGCAGGTGACAGCTTTCAGGTGCAAGCTTCATCCGTGGACAGGGCGGCTTGTTCGCTAGCGAGACATCTAATGCTAGCGCACTAAAAGTTGCTCAACGTATGCGCATGACTTGTTTTGCAGGACAAAAGTTGATATCTGTAACAATAAAAGCCTCAACTGCGCATAAACTTTGTAACGACGATGCCCCTGACGATTTCGTCACCGCGAATAGCTCTTTGAAAGCTGCAGAAGTCGATTATCTTGGCTATTGAATAATAAGAACAAGTTTATGCTTAATTATGTGGTGCGATTGATTGATTGATTGCGTGATTGATTGATTGATTGATTGATTGATTGATTGATTGATTGATTGATTGATTGATTGATTGATTGATTGGTTGATTGATTGATTGATTGAGCACTAGAGGTAGAGAAACAAATAATATATGACACAAAGGTCGTCCTGGTGGCACCGAACTATAGCGAGCTGCTGTGCCACAACATACAGCTGGAAGGGTTTAATACCACCGACAAGCAATTTGCTTCTTCGCGAGGAGAACCCATGTCGAAACAAAAGCAACGAATGCAGCCCTCTCGCAGAATCCTGACTGCTCTGAACAAAAGACGTCCATGGACTTATTACAATGCAGACATTGCAGGAGAATCAACCCCATGACCGACCATCGCCCCTGCGGTGGCATGGAGGGTGATAGCCTGGAACGTTTGTGGTGTTATCCAATCGGCAGCTCTCCAGATCAACTGGTCTAAAAGGGCGAAACCCATCTCGAACAACGGGGAGGGAAGACGCTCAAGCCAGACGAGCTGCCGTGTAGCGGCCCGCAGACGTGCGCCCTCGACGTTATCGCACCGCCGAGCGCGGGTCAAAACAACATCCTCACAGGACGGAGTCGAGTACTTCACAGCCTCCCCTCCTTGCGCATGAGTGCGGCAGTTGACACAATGCGCGCGTCGAGGCGCCGGCAGCGCTGAAACAATGTTCCCACCCGTGTCGAGGTGAGCGGCCGAGCGTGCATGCAAACGCAACCAGTTATCGTTGGCAAACACACTTGTGAGAATACGAATATCGATTTTCGGAAGAGCCTTGCGAAGGCTGTCGCCAGGTTGTGAAAAAGAAAGGAAAGCGTGGGCAAAGTACCGGGCGATATGCGCCTGTCATTCTCGGCACTGGGAGTAGTTGTGAGGCGAAGCTCCGATGTTGAGGAACGAAAGAGGAAACGCGATAAAACGCTGCTCACCTTAGATGACATGCCGTGTCAACACACTTTAAGACAGACCAGGGATAACAGGCACAGATGGCTAGAACTGAAAAGAAAAATCGCGAAATGAGGGCAAGCATTTTTTTTTTTCCAAAGTCAGCTGCTCCGGCTGAATCCTGCCCTCCACCTCAAATTTGAGGTCTGTGAATTGTTGTCAGAGATAATGATTTGTACACACTCCCAAAAATACCTATACCCGGTGCCTGCAAATTCCTCACAGAATTGCCGCCCTCTAGAATCCTCATTTTCCGCTCACCTACGAGGCTGAATGCCGACACGTCCTTGGGGGCAACCCCTCCAAAAAAAGATAACTTTCGTAGCACCCTCTCCGAATTCAATGCTCCAGGTGAACACCCTAAGCGCCTGTGTTTCTGCGTAATTCAGTACCCTAGATGAACACTCTAAGCGCTTGCGTTTCTATGTAATACACTGCCCTAGCTGAACAGCCTAAACACCTCCGTTTCTATGTAATTCAGTGTCCTAGATGAACAGCCTAAGCACCTGCGTTTCTATGTAACGAAAGAGGCCCCCTCCCTTCATACCCTCACCCTGTGTGCATTCGTTTACCGCATAAGATCTTAATCATCAGTCTCGCGGAAGCAGCGTGCCCCTCATCGATTTTCTCAATCTTTCTGCGCCTGTCCCTGCGTCCTAAACACAGTGGTGCTCGACGCGCGCAACGTGTCACGTGCGCGCCAGCTCGTACACACAAGCCGCCCCTCAAGAAGGAGGTTGACGCGTGCGCCCCTCGAACACAACTCAGACGGGCCAGACAAACAGGGCCACGCTTGGAGGCCGGGGAACGCCCAGGCCCTCGACACGGGACCGACCCCTCTCTCGCAATCTCCAGATATTGTCTCGGACGGCGCCTTCCTTCTTTCAATGTGAACATCCAGAGGTCCAGAGGTCAGCCACCGAGGCCTAGTGAGCACCCCCCCCCCCCCCTTCTTTTCCTCTCTCGCTTTTTCCGATGCTCTGCTTTCTTGACCGGTTGATGGCGCGCCCGTCGTCGCAGATCGGAACAGGCGAATGCATCTTCTTCCCCTTGGTCGCAGACGCCGGCGTTATCGCATCGGCGCGTTCCAGATTACGCGCAATATCTGCGTGCTTAAGAAACAAACACGTTCTGGCCAAAGCGCCTCCGAGCGTGCGCACCAAAGCGGTTGGGTCCTGTTTCTCTTTTTATTTGTTTGTTTCGTTTGCCCCGCGCGAGCCGGACTGGCGCCTGTGCGGCAGGGGCGTGATTACGTAATCACGTGAGGCGAATATGCGCAGCACGTGGCCAGGAGAAAGCATCTCGGGGTGCCAGAACGGCTCACGTGTCAGCGCTATATCAGTCTCCTCCGAGCACACGCCGCCTGACGCGCACACCTCGCTTGTACGTAGATGAGACTAATCGCAAATGTGGGCACGCCACGCGTTTACGCAGACTTGTACGTGCTGCCTCTCAAGTTGCCTCTTGGCCTCTGCAAGCAAAGGCAGAAGGAACTTGCGGGCGCTGTTTTAACGGAACACTGGGGACAACTCCACACAGTTGATAATAATAATAATTGGTTTTTGGGGAAAGGAAGTGGCGCAGTATCTGTCTCATATATCGTTGGACACCTGAACCGCGCCGTAAGGGAAGGGACAAGGGAGGGGTGGCGCTGAGTGAAAATTGATTATAAGGGTCTTACTGGGTACGTTGGCGTCTGTCCGACCGTAAAACATCTATTTGTGCAAAGAAAATTGAGTTTACAAACTACCCCGCCGCTCGATTCAACGTTGTGACGTCTACATCAGAAAATAGTGGTTGTTACTGTTTTGAGGCGAGTAGCGGTGCAACATAGCCTCTGGGATCCGCACAAAGAAAACGTGTTGGCGCACTCTGTTTATTTGCGAAATCGGCCGGTGATGCCGACACGTGTATTTCGCTTCCTGGTCTTTTCTAGCTTATAAAAGCTCAGCTTTCGGTGTGTGTGGTGGCTCTCTCGTTAAAATGTCGTCTATCGATGCAAGCCAGCTTGTCTGCCCTCAGTGCCCCTTGAAACTGCTTTCAAGTTGAACCTGAAGCCTAATACCCTCTTTACACGGCCAGCCTTAACCGTGGTTAAGCAGCGCTTCGCCTGATCTCTCTGCGATGGTGCACGAAAAGCTCGGAAATGGAGTACGTGGAGTTGAACGTCCCAAAGCAACACACGGTCTGTATGAGGGAAGCTTCCTAGTAGGTCCTTTCGTTAACGGGTCAAACCACATTTTAACCGATTTTTGCGTCCCGAGCAAGTTTGTTAAAAATCGGGTGAAAGCTGAATACCACCCAAGAATAAGCCTTCTAGAAAACCTTGTTTCTGTGTGGACAAAGCTGAAGACATCGCAAGATAAGCAGCGTACATCTTCATCGGACATCCAGAGGCGTGTTTTCGGTAAAGGGGTCGTTTTAAAATTCCCTTAGGGGTTTTTATTTGTGACGGTGCTTGATTTTGGGTAGAAATGAGAACCAAAAGTGCCGGTACTGACTAGGGGTCGTATCCTACAAGCTGTCCATTTTCCATTGTCCATTTCGCGTCCATTTTGTCCTGCGTAATTGGCCACTCAGATGAGCCCGCGGCTTTCTCAAGTGTCTTTGGGAAGCGACCAGGACACTGGGTGGTCGGCGACCGGACCTGACCGGTGACTGCCATTGGCTGCGATACACAGCCAATGACGAGGAGCATCGCGGCGCTCTGTCAACACCGACCCAACCAGTGGTTGTCACTGGCTCAACCAGTGGCTGGGTCCGTGTTGACAGAGCGCCGTGATGCACCTCGTCATTGGCTGCATAGCGGGCCCTGGTCCAGAGAGCACGGGCAGCAGCGGCGGCCAATGGCGTCCCGGAATAGGGACTGCCACCCAGCTCAGTAACCAGCCCCCGCTCCCATTCCCAATTTAGTACAGTGCAGCAATAAATGATTTTTCCTCCTCCTCTCTGGCTCCGATATGCAGCTAATGTTGAGGTGCCATCGCCAAACACCCAATGGCCGGGTCGTTTCCGACACAAGCTTAAAAGCCGCGGGTATTTCTGAGTGACCAATGGCAGAAGACCAAACGGACTCAAAATGGGCAATGAAACATGGACAGCTTATAGAATACGGCCCCAGGAGCCTCATTGGCACCACTATCGCGTCATACCCCTAAGGCGGAGCTTAAGTGCCCGTCCACTGTGAGAAACCTTCTCCGTTTCCCCAGTGAAGTGGTAAGCAAGCCTAAACAATACCACTGTCTGCTTGGAATGCCAGAGACCGCCAGATGTAGTCTTTGCAGTGCACTGCGCTGCTGTGATACATGAAAGCACACCATTCTCGTGCTTCTAAACAGACCACAGATCTTTTTATTAGTATGCACGTATTTGGTTCTTCCCTTCATAGGCACTGCATGATTAAAAATTATTAGCACTTCCAGCGAAAATTTAACACTATGCGTGTGCATTTTGTTCTTTTTTATTAGTTTCGCGACCGAGTTTTAAAGAGGCAATACTGCGTGTCAGCGATCTGAGTGTATTGTTTTCCAGTTTTGGAAGCCTCAGTCAGCATTTTTTGTTTCATTTCTGTGTAATCGTGACGCTTTCAAGTATCACTAATGAGAACGAATTGCGCTTATGGCTTGACTCCCGCAGTTGAACCCATAGGCAGCATGAATCGCCAAACGTTTGTGCTAACATTATTTTTTCCCTAGGAACAAAGGTAAAAAGCAAACATTTCCCTGGACTCTCAACTAGATTTTTTTTCTTCGGTGTCCAAGTGGCCGCGACAAGAAAGAAAGAAAAAAAGGTAGATAAATTTCGGGAAGCCGATCCCCTAGTGCGGGTATGTGCCATCTTTTGATAGGCTAACAACAACAGCAACAACAGTTGAAAGCAAGCGTTGCTCCTTATCGAGACGTCCTCCGAGGGTAAGTATACATTCGCTGGTGTCGAGTTCAGGTAACAATACAATCGTGAACAAAGTGAAAGTTGAAGGAAGACAAGCCGTGTCCACACTATAAAGAAACGGTTTATAACGAAATAATGAATATAACGAAGGAATGACGATTCCGCTTGGAAGCTAGGTCAACACGGGCTATAACGAAGCTACGGCTATAACGAAGTAATCGCCGGGGGCCTTCACCTTCGTTATAACGAGATTCAACTGTATATATACACACACACTTTCTCATTCCCCCCGGACGACATAGGTTGACAGAGACCTTCATCTTAGAACCGAAGCGGTGGCCTAGTGGTTGGTTAGAGCGTCCGCCTGACATTCTAGAGGAGCCGGGTTCGATCCTCCAGAGCTGCCTCGGTTATCCACCGGTTTTTTTAATGGATACAAGATCCACCGGCCTGCAGGTTGCTCGGCTCTTTCGGGGTGAAATGCTTGGGCAAATTATCTTTTCATCCGCGCTGAAAAAACTTTGGGCTTTTAAGACACGAGTGTTAAATTGTAAGCCTATAACTCTCTCATTAGGCTCAAAGTTGATTACGCGGCTGTTGTCTGGGGCCCGTACACAGAAAAACAAAATATGTAGTGAACGGCAGAGAAGGGCAGTGCGATTATTTTACAATAAATTCAGGAGAACTGACTCGCCATCCGCTTTAATGACCGACAACCAAATAAAACCCTTTCATGTAAAATTGCTCGTTTAGTATTAGTGCCAAAGCACTACTCCAGACGTGCCAACCCCAAGTAAGAATCTTGTCATCTTGTCTTGTGCACGAAAGGTTGCTCGGAAAGAAAAGAATGCGTCGCACAATACCTACCGGTGGCTGCGATAGAAACAGCCACCTGTCAGTGCAGCTGCGCATCTGTTAACCGCGGCACCACTGCGCTCTTAGTGGCACGAGGACTCGCCGCGATCTATGAATGTTAAGTAGAGAATCACAAGTTGTGCATATCCGAGTATTAACCAGATTGAAGAGAAGTTTATTTACCACGGGCCTGAAAGGGACTGGCATCCCTCATAAAAAACAAAGGCACAGAACGGCGACTTATGTCGCCCAACCTAAACTAAAGACATGCTTTGGCGACTAGCGTCACCCTACCTGTGCAAAAAATGCACGTTGGCATAAAATGCACAAATACATAATCCATGAATGTCCAAAAGAGTTCAAAAGATGGTCCATACGCGCGGGGGGAAGCACGCGGGCATTCACGCACAACACACCGCTCACAATCGCCGCACCCAAAGATCGCACGGCACACTCAGTATGACAGGAGCTGCACGGTGTCGCGGCCCCTGCTTGTGTTGATGAACCGGGTGCACCATCGGCGCAGGAATTCTTCCTCGTCGAGGGTGACCCAGTCTAAGCACGCCTGTTCGAACAGGCGCGCTCTCACCCTCAACAACAATGGGAACATGGCCCGCTGGGGTCCACCCTGCAAGGAAGCCGCGCCTCTCTGCCGCCACAAAACAAAGGCACCCACACACAGCAGAAGCCGCACAAACGACTCACGTGGCCTGGTGCAGGAGTTCAAGGTGACAAAAAACATACGCGACATGAGCCGCCAAAACGTTCTAGCAACCACGCACTCAAACATGACATGCTGTAGGGTTTCAGTGTAGCCACACTGAGGACACCGTGAAGAAGGGGCGATGCCCCACGCTGCAACACGGACTCCCGTGGGCAGAACCCTCCAGCCTCGCAGCCAGCCGAAGTCGCGAACGTCTGGTGGAAGAGTGCTAGACGTCAAATCTCGCCACAGCACCCGCCTGCTCCGCTCGAGCTAAACCAACAAAAGCCCTTAAGGCGGAGCTTAAGTGCCCCCTGCTTTCGCACATGCACTCGGTTTAACCGCATTAGAACCTAGCCACTTTTTTCCTCCACTTACAAGCACGTAAATGGCAACGTTGTTTTCACTATAGATCAGTTTGACGCCCTCTCCAACGTTCAGATGAATTGCTCTAAAAGTTTTGGTCTGTGGCTTATACATGTGGAGTTCAAGAGCATCCCGTTATGCTTGAATATGACGGTGATGGTGATGTATGCACACTGAATATCTTGTTGTTGTTGTTGCGACTGAAGGAAGGATGAAAAGGAAAGTGCACGTGCCTGCCCACTGGCTCGAGCTGAGCCACAATCGCTGCCACGTGCAGACAGTGGGAGAGTTGAAAGAGATATAACTGAATATCTTGGCGTTCCACTTCATGCATTCTATTAAAGCGCACATTACTGCACGGAGCGGGTTCCGGCCGTCGAGCGTTATACACAGACTTGTCTCGCATCGGCTTTCGGTTTTAGGCGAGTGCTGGCCCGTAACAAGCTCCGAGCAGCAAAATGTATTATGTACTGCATTTCCTCCACTGAACATTATAGCACATCCAATGATTTAATCGCAAATTTCGAAAGTTATTATGATAATCCAACATCGAGAGGATTCGGCACCGCAGGCTTTTCAGGCCTGTTTATTGCACCTCCATATATAAGACTGTTCGCAGCTGGTAGTGCCCCCTCCAAATGAAGAATGAACACCTGCTTTAGCACGGCTACTCGGTTACAGCTACGTTCAACCCCTGCCACTTTTTCTTCACTAACTCCTTAACGGAAAGTCTGGCACATATTCTTTAACTTATGTTACACCATCAACGACCGGAAGAATCCGTCAAAACAGACTTGTTCAGATACTCAAACTTTCCGCGTACAATAAATGAAAGAAATTTATTGCCTGGAGCTATTACAATCAATCATAATTTTCAAAAGTCTATGATCAGTGTTTTATAAAAAAAAAAAACGCTCAGCATATTTTCTAGGTACTTTATGTATCACTCTTCCGTGTCAACTGGTATACATCACCTTTCTTTATGATATCATGCACTAATTTTATGGCGTTATTGAAAATATGCTTTGTTATCTTCCTTTTCTGTGTGGACCATGCGAGGAGCGTGATATTACTTAAATAAAAAAATTAAAAACCTCGATTAACCTTCTTTTTTCAACCCGGCAGAAGTAAAGGCGCGTTGATTCATCTCGAAGATTAACTACCGGGTACAGGATCAGAGAAAGGTTCGTCTCAAAATTTACTCCTCCCTAGCATCCGGCCGGACAGAAGCACATTCAGCTCTGAGATTTACCTTCCCACTGTACTGTGCCAGCACGCCAGCGCGCAGGCTTGTACAGCTGCACGGTGACGCACGCTGGAGCAGACTCATCTGTGCACACAGCTGCCACGAAGGAGAGCCGAGCCAAAAAGCAGCGCGAGCAGAAGATTCCGTATCGGGAATGCTAATAAAGCTCTACGATCGCGCTCGGAAGGACGATGTGTCGGTCATTAATTCATCCTTGCCATCAATTCAACCCAAGGCACAGCTCTTTCTTCTTGCGCAGGGCACCAACTATACGCGAAGCAAAACGGACACGTGATTTTATGTAAGTCGACGCCGCAACACTCGCGATTTTAACGCGATAGCCTTAAAGGCCCCGTTACCCAGAAAATCGAGCAAAGTCGTTGTCGGTGTTGTGAACGAAAAATCACGAGCATGACTCTGGCAGGTGGTGCCCAGAGAGCAACCTAGGAGGGCAGGAGGCCACATAGGTCACGTGGCCTTGCGGCGCCATCACAAACTGCCCACCGTGGCAAGTGGCAGTTAATTTAAAGACTTGTCGTTCGGGAAGAGCAACCTGGGTCGCACAAGGCCGCACCGCTGGGAGCACCTGCCATCGCAGGGCACTGGAGCATCGCTTAACTGCTGCACCACTGCACCAGGAGGGGTATGAGGACTCCCAGGAATGTAGAGAGGGACCTTCTGTACATATGGGAATTAACCCATTGCGCTATCGCGTCATACACTTAAGGCGGAGCTTAGGTGGCCCCTCCATTTTAAGTGGCCCTCCACCTACGAGCATATACCACCAGCTACCCTCCACCCACAGCTTACCGCGGCCGCCAATTCACACGTGCAAAGCTTCCATCTGCACATGTGCACTAGTGGCCGCGTTAAGGGGTCACAGTATGCACACTACGCTGAAGTTATTATTTACATTATACATTATATTTTACACTTGCACTATTATTAGTTTCTATTTTACATCCGTTATATTATCTTGCAGTTACAGTATTATTGTTTTTATTTGTATTATTTTATGTTCGTTATATTAGAGTTGCAGTATTATATTTTAACTGTGTTATTTTACATTAGTTGTATTATCTTACAGTTGCAGTTTATTGTTTTTTTTTATTTACATCGTTTTGATAGTTGTGTTATGAATTGTTCTGTTTCCGCAGTGGAGTCTTACGGAAGCCTTCCCCTTATACGTGTACCCGTTTAGTACACGGGCGTTTTCGTGCACATCCTCCAACCTGGGTGAGTCTCCGATGCCGGGTTACTAGCAGCTCCTATAAGATGGCTGAAAGGCATGGCAGTCAGGCGTAGTATCCATGTAGCCAAGGGGCGGTGTGCAAATATAGGAGCCCCAGAAGAGCCCCCCCCCCCCTCCCGCCCACCCCCAATTACCGCCTAGCAACCACTTACTCTCGTTCATTTTGCTAGATTACCTTGGCCTCACTGAAAAAAAAAATGCACAGGAAGGTTACGACTATGTGACGCGAGGTTCAGCGATAGCTATGTAGGCATTTAGTTTTGGCAGGCGGCTGTTCCAAACAGAGCCACCCGTAGGCTTATGCGACCTAGGTTGGCCGTGACATAAGGTGACATCAGACGACGAGACACAAACAGACGCACAGCATTAATAACGGCCTTAACAGATCCTACGTGGTGCCATGCGGGATGATAGCCACACCCGGGTTGCCATGGTAACCACGGTAACGTACCCACCGGTTACGCCGGCGGCGACGCGCAAGCCAGGGACGGGCGCCTATAACAGCTATCGCTGTAAAAAAATTAACGTTCGATTACGATAGTCGGTAACGCGAAAGTTCGAGCGCAGCTCTTCATACGCCACCTGCCACCGCTGGCAGGTGGCGTGTTACGCTGCTGGCCACCCTCCGGGATCTCCCCGTGGCGAGCCACCTTCCGGTGGTCCATTCCTCCGCCCTCACCGTGGCAGGTAGCCTTTCGCTCTGCTACCACCTGCCACGGTTGTCAGGTGGCGTGTGACGCCGACAACGCAGACAACTCCGACGACGACGGCTATGACGCAGAATCCACAAATGGGCTCTAAAAACATGTTGCAGCCGCACCATGCCGCGACTAAGCGTAAAGATTTTATAGTAAAATTAAGCTTACAGGACGAAATTGAAATTTATGATGGACGTGGCGTGCATTGATGGGGTTGTTTAGTACAAAGCCTGGATGAGGCTTGAGAAGCAAAAAAATTTCAATTTACCTTATAGCTAAAAGAAGGGATGGCAAGATTTTTCCCGAGTATTCTTTTTTTTTTTCGCTTTTCCATACCATCATCAAGGTTTTCGGTAATGCCTTCGCTATAAATGGGCACATAAAAATAAACAGATCAGCACATGCAGTCATTTCACCCGGTGCTCTGTAACAATCTCACATGAAGCAATGCACTTACTCTTGTCTGAGAAAACCCGCCGTATATAGCGGCTTGAAGGGCTCTATGTCTTGCGGCACTGGACTTCAGCAGCCAGGTTTACGGGCCACTAAAATCGCGGAGCGCTGCAGCCATCCGTGGAGCCTGAGATAGCGTCAGAAAATCTGGGATGCATTTGCGAGCCTCTTTGCGCGTTAGGCATACACACTCTAAACACAAATACGCCAATATGGGAGTAAAAATAGACTAAGCTCCCCTTTAGCTTACTCCCTTTTTACAGCTTTCTGTTTAGAGTGTCGCAGTTCGTTACCGTGCAGCTCACGGGAGCGCGTGCCTGTCTTGATCCGTCGAATGACTAACCACCAAATGTGAACCTGGTGTAAAAAGAGGTGTGTGCGATTACCTCCTTACACTACGTGCCGTCTTCCTAAAGTGAAAAATTGCTGGCGGTATTCCCCCACGCTGTTTCTTTATTTTTAGACTATCGTATTTAGACTCACAAGCCCCTCGTTTCAGCTATTCCTCTCAGTCCGTTTCATCCATGCCGTACGAAGGAAGTTCTTCGTGACTGCTACGTCGTTGGCACGGGCGCATCTCGTCTCCAGTCCGCAGTTTACCTTAGCGATGACCGGCCATCGATACCCGGGACAAGCTGGAGAATACCAGCGAGGGGAAAAGAAGGACGCGCACTTTGCACTTGTTTTCCAGGAGGGGGACAGCCCTCGCGGGACGACTTATAAAACGTCGCCGCTGCCGCTGGAGATAGCAGGGGAGAGGTGGCTATCTGGGACGAGTTCCGTGTGCCCACACGAGCCGCGCTCTTAAGCCCCGGTCCCCTTATCGGAATGCTCATTTGCTTTGCGCCCGCAGCTTCGACGGAGAAGGGGGCATCTATAGCGCAAGATCCAGGTGCGCTATCGGCTTGAGTGCTCGCGCCATGACGGCCTAACGGAATCGGCTTCACGAATGATACCACCACTTCTACAGGGATCGGTCGTAGGGCGCGATTTAATACCTCTGTTGGCTTTAATTGCCGTTCATCCAACCGGTGCTCGACTTGAATGGCAGCTGGGCGGTGTTACGCGGCAGCGTCAACTAATATTAATAATAATAATAATAATAATAATAATAATAATAATAATAATAATAAGGTTTTTTTGGGGGAAAGGAAATGGCGCAGTATCTGTCTCATATATCGTTGGACACCTGAACCGCGCCGTAAGGGAAGGGATAAAGGAGGGAGTGAAATAAGAAAGGAAGAGAGAGGTGCCGTAGTGGAGGGCTCCGGAATAATTTCGACCACCTGGGGATCTTTAACGTGCACTGACATCGCACAGCACACGGGCGCCTTAGCGTTTTTCCTCCATAAAAACGCAGCCGCCGCGGTCGGGTTCGAACCCGGGAGCAGCGTCAACTGCCATTCAGACTTTTCCAACAACACGTCAGTCCCAAGCTGGACGAGTCAACGAACAGAATGGCGGCAGATGGCCCCAATGTACTGACCGACTAGGCGACATTTCCCGCAGCCGCATGCCGTTTAATCGCACGAGACTGCTCCCCAGGCTAGTGCGGACACAAACTCAACTTTCTCTAAATAAATGCGCAGAACCACGCGAGGAATCGAAGCGGCATCCTAAATGCTACGTCAAAGATCTTGTACCAAACATGCCTCAACTAGGTGTTCTTGGCTCTGTTCAGTATTAAGTAGCGACGAACCCTGTTTAAACAGCTTGTGCAGACATAGCCATTTGATACGGTGCTGAAATACAACGATATTCTCATTTATTAATCGGCCACAAGCGTCGTGATCGCACGATAAAAAGGTCGAACTGAGTTATGCGGAAAGCGCCATGGTGATCAACGACTCAGGTTTAAGTCATGAAATTAAGAGATGGCGCAGAAGCGACCGTTCAAACAAGAGCCTTTCTTATTTATTTGCAAGTACAAAAATTTCATGAATAATTCAGTTGCTGTGAGCTGAAGCGATCGAAATCACGAAGTTCAATGCCCGGGAGTCAGCGCTAATAACGGTACAGTATCTCTTCACTTAGTACTAGTGGAGCGAAAATGAGAGATGAAGTCAGGTTCGGCACCTTTATGCCAGGCCTGAGTTCCGAGATACTCGCGCTTATGAAAAGGAGCAGTCAATCCAACACAAGACCCGCGCCGCACAAACAGTGCCCTACAGCAGGAAGAAACTCGAAAACGAAGCTGCAAATACTCCTCAACGGAAGCCCTTGAACCACTGGCATTGACCTACAGTCATGACGTCACGGTCAACCACCTTGCACCTGCTAGCGGCCACGGCAGGTGCAACGTGGTTGACGGCGCCGTAATGATAATAGCTGGATGCCATTGGTTGGAGAGCTTCCTTGGAGAGTTTTATTCGGCCAGAGTAGCGCTTTTTTTTTTCCCGCCAATGAACTTATTTATCGAGAAGGGGCCACATCATGATGAGGGCAGATAACTTACGCGCCAAAACAGGTGTCCCAGTCATATATGCGGCTATTGTCTCTTTTTTTGGCCATTACAGAGCGCGTCGGCTTACATTTCATACCCACACCCCTTGTCTCTTTCTCAATGGTTCTTTGAGCGCCGGATACAAAAAAAAAGGGGGCCCATTGAGAGCTCGGCAAGGACTGTATCCAAACTGAGCCTAATTGACCTCTTTTTTTTTTTCGATATACAACGCACGCGAAGCACCCCAGTCATTTTGGGCGAGACTCTCCTGGCATTTTTTTTTTGTGCATTTCATTCCGATGCGAGCGCTCTGTTCCTGAGAGCGCTATTGTTTTCCTTTCAGGGGTGCTGTGCCCTTTCGTATTATTTGCCAGCTGCTGTGCAACCAAGACGTCAGCAAAGAGCTTGTTTCTGACTTTGTTGTTCTAGCCACTTTGAGAGCGTTATTCCGCAGGAGCTTTCAACGTTAATGTAGCATCGGGTGCAGGTGGGCAGGTGAGGCTAAGAAGCTTGCGCCGATAGGTTGAGGGATATTGAGGAGAGGAGTGGCCTGGAAATTTCTTGAAAGCGCTTTCTTGAAAGCTTGAAAGCTTTAAAAGAGAGAGAGGTTTATATTTATATGAACGCCTTAGGGATCAATATTTGGCCTGCTACTCTGTCTTCACTCATCGACAATGGACTTATGAACGGACACCAACATTTGAAGCAATGATTATGGTCGAAAAGTGGGCGCACTCTATGGCTCGCGATTTTTGCGCAGGTCATTTGCGGAAAGGTTTAAGATCCATCGACAGCAAGAGAAGGTGCGTGGCTGCAATGAAGGAACAGGAGGTTGAAAAGTGGCAGAGAGCCGACGGCTCAGACTGAGTATGACGGACAGAGAGGTAAACACAGTTAATTGCAAACTCTCAGCGATACTAATCACAACAGTGAGCGCGGTACGTGTGGCTGTAATCACTGCTATATTAACGCTGTGCTTGAAATGTTATTTTATTGTTCATATCATACCTATCAAAACAAGTCTACGGATTCTAATGTCATTACAGTGTTCAGATCATAACCATAAAGCTACATTGTCACTATTTTCAATCCTTGTGTCTCAGAACTCTTCCGCTGTTTGTGCGGTAAGGGTGTTTTTCAACTAGCAGAACTTTCTTGTTAACTATCTGAGATAGTGCCTGCCAAAGATTGGATGCACAGCCTCAAAATTTCACCAGAAAACTTTGCATGTCACCCATCCACCACTACCACTTGTGGCACCCTTCACGGCTGGCTACGCAAGGTCGAGGCCATTCTATCCGGTACAAGGTGGGTGTGCATTGCATGTTGTTGTTGCCCCAATTAAGCTCCTTGAGAAGTGCTGATTGAAGCTTGAGATCACAATTCGCGGGTTTGGTCTTGCCGGTTTACTTTACCATTTTAACGCGATAGCGTTAAAGGCTCCGTGTCGTAGAAAAGCCGGCGGTGGTGTCGGTGTTGTTGGTAGCGAGCGAAAAATTCACAATCAATCCCCGAAAGAGCAACCTGAGGGGCAAAGAGCTATGGTGGGTCCGTAAAAGGATTGAAAAATAAAGTGTCCCGGCCCGTGCCACTATAGGTATAAGAGGGTTAAGCTAGGGGGCAGGTGGATCGCCTAGGTCACGAGATCTTGTGACGTCATCACAACCTGCCTGCCCACCGGATAGTGCGAAAACTGCCCACTGTGGCAGGTGGCAGTTCAATTATTGATTGGTCGCTAGAGGCTGCTCGGGAAGAACAACCTGAGTCTCACAAGCCCGAACGGTGGCTGTTTCAAACATAGCGTAAAGAGCGGTATGAAGACTCCCAGGGATTTATCAATGTAAAGTAGAGAATGACCAATCCTCATAGATTGACCAACCCATTAACGTTACCGCGTCATACCGCAGTTAATGCGGAGCTTAAGCTTCCCTCCAGTTTTTTTTTTGTTGTTTTTAGCGAAAGTTGCCTGCATGTCGTTTAAATGTTTAATTAAGGTTACGAAAATGTTATTCCACAGCTTATTTCTAACGTGCAAAAAAAAATTAGGAACAATGTATTAACGTTTGACCAAAACAAAAAAGCAACACCGTTGCGTTTCTAAGCTGCCTGGATATGCGGTGTATATACGTGGTCATGTATGCAGGTTTAGGCTCTTCAACACACGGGCGCTCTAAAGAGCTCTAAAGAGTACTCGTGTGTTAAAATGGGTTGTGAACTTGTGAAGTTTCAGTTAACATTCGCTTCTCCGGATTACGATATCCTTGGACCTCGTGCAGCCTAGTGAACAGTCTAAGTGAGCCGCGTAGGAAATCAAAGTGGTTCCTCATTTGTACTCCGCAAGTAAGGCAGATGACTTCATCCAGTCTCATTAAGACAAAATTTATACATATTCGGTTTATAAGGGGGATATCTCAATATCTTAAGAGTCCGCTAGAGTTGTACGCCATGTTTACCAGGACGCTGCCAAACGATGTGTCACTGTGATGACTCATAACATGTAATTTGCTCAGCACTACTCCTACACCGCATAGATATATTTGACCAGCTCAGCCACTGCATTGCTGATCATGGGTGATCTGTTCATATCCCGTAGAGAACGTCAGACTTACGTTCGCTTAATATACACTAGGCAGCAGACATTAGCTTCCCGATTATCCTGTTCCTATCACCGGAGCTGAAGTTCTGAGTGCATACGGTCCGCGTCCTCGGTACGAAAGCACGCGTCCGTGTCCAAGGGTGCGGGCGGGCCCCGGAGGTGCGAAGGCTTTATCGCGGATCCCCTCATTCCCCTCCATTCATCACAGCGCGCATCGGAAGAACTCCATCCGCTGCGCAACAGAGAGAAAACTTTCCATACATCAAGTGGTCCAAGCTCGGGAATCCCTTCCCCGTTCTTTCCAACGTAAACAGAGGTGTGCCCACTCCCGAGTACTGTTCAGAGGCGTAACAGCTCACACGCACACCTTCCGAAAAGTGTGTTGATGCAAGTTTTAGAAAATGCTGGTTTTCACTCATACGCAGGAGGTGGAGGTGGCGATGAAAAACGATTATTTACAGAGAACAAAAAAAAATAGGGGACTATAGAGTGAATGCAGGAGTGTGGGAGGTTCCGAGCACCGGCAGGACGCACCCATGACCTACATTACTTTATGTCCGTTTCTCGCGGACGGTCGGTCAACACCGGATTTTCTTACTGATGAGCCTTATAATGTTCTCGCATTAAAAGAGACGACACAAGCGCTCTCCACGAACCGTGGGCGGCCTTGATATCGACTACGGACGGCCTTAATGTACGGCAACCACTGCAGCCGTGGGTTATGCTAAAGCGGCTAGACCACGTGCCGCTCCCAATTCAAGTGTGGCAGAAAACCAACCCGTTCTTTTGTCGGGTCCATCTCCTGGGCAGGTGTTCGGTTTTTGAACGGGAAAAAAAACGTTTGTGAAAGCGTGCCAGACTGCCTGCGACCAACACAGGTGGAAGAATGCTTACAGAGAGAAATTAAATATTAACATTAGAACAAACGCTTAGAGCCTTTCTCTACAATATGAAGTGACAGTTGTCACGCAGTTATGTATGGCTTATCAGTGTGTCCCCTGACGCCATTCGTACCCGACTTTACACCTGGCTGGGTAACGCCACCTTTCGACAAAAGGAAACACTTCCGAGAACGAAAGTGGTTGGCGCGCTAATTGGAGGAGCATGACCACGATGGTAAAAGCGGTGTCCAAGTGGTCAAAAGTGCTTTGGTATATAGGGCACGCACATGCGATCACCTTCGCACGTACGGCTTTTTACTGCGTAGTAATATAGACTTCTTGCGAAAAAGCCGCTATTTTTGAACGTGCGCGCGTGCGCGCGCGCGTGTGCTGTGTGTGTGTGTGTGTGTGTGTGTGTGTGTGTGTGTGTGTGTGTGTGTGTGTGTGTGTGTGTGTGTGTGTGTGTGTGTGTGTGTGTGTGTGTGTGTGTGTGTGTGTGTGTGTGTGTGTGTGTGTGTGTGTGTGTGTGCGCGCGCGGCACCCGCCAGAAGAACCCTCCGATGGTTGCACCCAATGCGTCTTTACCTAAGCCTCCACGATACCCATCCACCCACCAAATCCACCCACTACCCTCCACCTCCACAAGGGATCCACCCATCAGTCAGTCAGAAGCCCATACAGCAGCTGATCGAAAAAGTGACGGCACAACCAGATTTCGAATACTAAATGAGAAGGCGATCATTGTAACAGCGAAATGTAGAACTAATGCTGCTAAAGCAGATGTGTCAATTTTTTAAAGCGAAAGCTTTACTGCCGCGAACTTGCGATTTCGCCGTGGCGGTGCTCCGAGGAGGCACATGACGTCACAACGCGCGCCTCGCCGCGGATATTTGTCTCTCTCTCTCGCTCCCTAGTCACTACTGCGCATGCGCCACTAGTAGCTAGCACCGAGCCGCAGGGGTTCCGCCGCTGCGCAGCGCCGCGCCTTTGCTCAATCTAATAATCCGACCTTCAATTTCAGTTCTCTTTTTTTCTTTCCCTCCCTCCTTTATCCCTTCCTTTACGGCGCGGTTCGGGTGTCCACCGAGATATGTGAGACGGTTACTGTGCCATTTCCTTTCCCACAAAAAACAAACGAAAACAAATCAGCCGACGGCGTTCTTAGAGTTCATTGGCGTTGACAACTTTGCAAAGGCCGTTCATTTTCACGAAAGGAAAGGCGCGCAACCGGCTCCGTGGGTCAGTGGAGACCTCAATCTCGCTTTCATGTACGTGGCGTTGGTTTCCAACTGCAAAAGCTTGCTTGGATTGCGTTCCGCACACTGGATAGGCAACGCGCCCTCCCTGCCACCCTGGGAGGTGGCATGCAGTTAATGGTTGATCGCGAGAGATTGATCACCAAATGAACGCTGTGGCCTAGCTATTGCTGTAGTGCCGCATGCCAGCCACAACGTTGTCAGCGCTCACTGCAATCAGGCCACACTCTCCCTCTCCCGTACCGCCGCCAGAGAGAGCGGTTGCCAGTTGTCGACTCGTGTGATTATAATAGCCGGCACAGTGTTCGAAGACGTAATCTAGCCCTTTCTTGCAAAATTCCACGGGATCACCGAGTCATCGGAGAATTCCCAGGATCTTCGAAACCATTGCCATCGTCCACCCGCCGCGGTGGCTCAGTGGTTAGGGCGCTCGACTACTGATCCAGACTTCCCGGGTTCGAACCCGACCCCGGCGGCTGCGTTTTTATGGAGGAAAAACGCTAAGGCGCCCGTGTGCTGTGCGATGTCAATGCACGTTAAAGATCCCCAGGTGGTCGAAATATTCCGGAGCCCTCCACTACGGCACCTCCTTCTTCCTTTCCTCTTTCACTCCCTCCCTTATCCCTTCCCTTACGGCGCGGTTCAGGTGTCCAACGATATATGAGACAGATACTGCGCCATTTCCTTTCCCCCAAAAAAACAATTATTATTGCCATCGCCCCCTGGAGGAAAGCGGCGGGAAACGGGGGAGGGTCTTGACCTCCCAGGAACATCAACATCATTATCTTAATTATTAGCTGCAGGTATTCCTGTTTTCCCGCACAATAATTTTCTTTGATTGCTCGGTAATGTACAGTATTTTATGAATATTCTGGCAACTTTTAATTTGGTAGCGGTAACCGGACTTCCCGCGGGCTCATAAAGACATACTATTAGCATCACCATGATCATCGCCATCATCTCGAGGGTCAACGGCCTGTGTCATTGCATGATCGTTGCAGTATGTCGTACATGAGAACTGGCGCGTTTACCTGCCGAACAATCCGAATGTCATTAATGTGGACCGGGTGTTGGGCACTCTTAGTAATGCGTCATGCGCTCATGTGTAGTAACTGTGGGATCGATATGGATCTTGAAAATGGGGGTGGGAAAGGGATGGGTGGAGGCCTGGTATGACGGTGAAATTACATCGCTGTCACGTGATTAGGTGGGACGTCATATTACATCGTCGTCACGCGAATGAGTTTGACGTCCCATTACATCATTGTCACGTGACCCGGTATGACGTCACACTCATATGATGTCGTCACTAACTATACTAATTAGTCTTATCACTACCTAATTACAATGATCAGGAAGGATTAATTATGTGATGTCATCATATTCGTCGCATGACTCGTCTGCTCGTGACGTCACATGGTACCGTTTTTTTGCGAATATGACCTTGAAAGTGATGCCACCTAATTCTTTCGCATTCTATAAAAGAAGCCGCTCGGTTCTACACATACATAAGTACAACGCGCCTCTGTGTGCTGCAGTCGCAGCGTTTCCTGGGTGACAAAATTATTATCTACGCTGAGTCCTCTCGCTATGCCGGATAGAGCTAGAAATCTAAATATACTGATATGCGCTCTGCGTAGCCGCCGCATTAAAAAGTACATCGACGACCAGTTTCTTTGCATTCGCTAACTATTATCAAGTCTAAAAAGAGTATCGGGAATACCTCGTCCCCCTCCCAAATTTCTGGCAGACGGCGTAGTAGGTCTGTGGGTCGGTTAGTGCGAGAGATGAGCGAGAGGCTTCCAATACGAACAAGTATACACGAAGCAGGTTGCAGAATATTGACACTGATAAAATACTCTTTGACGTACTGGTGGTACGTTATTAAATAATACCATCACCATTGTGGCTTTCTTGTCAAACAGGTTCCTCAGAATTGTTTTTAACTGAAAAAACTTAATAGCTTTTTGTCTTTTTTTGTTTTCTGATGTCGAGCAGCCGAACTCAACCTCACAATTTGAGGTTGAGGTGAGGTTGAGTGAGGTCGGCAATGGCCTCAGGAAAAGCGAAGTGAGGGCGCCTAAGGAGACCTCAACCTCAACTGATGAGGTTGAGGTTGAGTGAGGTCGGCAAATTATTTTTGAGGTCAAATGCCCACCTCTGGTTGTCAGCGCTAATGCATTCAGGCCACACCTCTCTCTCACCACCGCCACATGTATCAAAGCACGAATGAGGCGTCCGCATATCCAGGGAGCTCAGTTATGCGCCCTTCCTTTGCTCAAAGCCATCGCCGTGTAGAACATTGTAAACGCCAACGTCAATGAGCAGAGTGAACGCCGACATCTTTCGCTTTGTATATCCTGGATTAGCTGAGCTAATCCACATTAATTTTTTTTACTTTCTTCGTCAAAAAAGGGGAGGGGGGGGGGGGGGCTTTTTTACGGTTTTGCCATCGCAAATTTATCGCTGAGGGGCGGTCGCCCAATCAGCACCCCGCCCCCCACGCCTATATCCGCCCCTGCCATACCACCATTGACATCTGGTGAAATTCATATTTCGCAAGTAATCAGATTTCGGAAATCTGGTGAAATTTTACGCCGCCAGATGAAAGCCTTCTATCTTTACGCAGCCAATTCAGTGAAAATTTTCGATTTCTCAATCTACTTTTTTTTTAATTATGCAGCACAGATTTTTAAAACTCAGTTTTTTTTTGTAAGTTCGCCGAAAATTGTGAACGAATCGCATTTCATGGTCCCGGCACATCGCGAATTTCGCTGGTTTCCGAAGACGGAGCACCACCGTCTTGGTATCGCCATGAAGAGGAGAGAAGATCAAAGGCTCCGTTAAGTGCAGTTCCGCATTGTTCTGACCAAAAGCAAAAGCATTTGTGGTGATGAAACTTTATTACGAGCAGTGCAGAGCAGCGACCGGAAGCCCCCCCCCCCCTTCCCCCCCCCCCCCTTCCCCGTTTAAACGACGCCCGCTATCCCTTGGGCAGCGCGGCGTCTTCATCCAGCTGGAGGAGCGTGATCTGTGTCCCCGGGTCGGTGCTGAGCATTAGAGCCTCCCGAATGATCAGAGTCGGTAATGAAGTGACTCGCGGGTAAAGACTGCAGGCAGTTCCAGGTCATATGATTTAGATCAGCTTTGCTATCACAATATTTGCATTTGTCTGAGTAGAGTCCTTCCGAATAGAAGCTACACAACTGGGGATTTGGATAGGTGTTAGTCTGGAGTTTACGCCAGGCTTTGGCCTGTCGTTTGGAAAGCGTTTTATCTGCTGGGGGAATCTGAGTCTTGCAAGCCTGTAGTGCTGCAGGATTTCTCTGTAAAACAAACAACCTGTCCTTGCCGAATAAAATTTAAGGTTTCATTTTTCAGCTTTCACTTTTTCGGTGATTGCTACCACTCATCCCTTACGGCATTTCGTAAAAAATGAGAGTAGAATGATTCTGTTTGTTGCGCGTAAATTTTGAGAAATTGATGAGTGCAATAAAGCTCTCGATTTTTCTATGCACACGTGCAATGATTTTTAAAGTTATTTTTGTAAGAAGCCTTTTTAAT
This sequence comes from Amblyomma americanum, assembly GCA_030143305.2. NCBI lineage: Eukaryota > Metazoa > Arthropoda > Arachnida > Ixodida > Ixodidae > Amblyomma > Amblyomma americanum. The sequence goes on along the minus strand of JARKHS020014136.1, from coordinate 53,172 downwards.
AATAAATATGCATGCTGGAATTTAATAACCCTAATTTTCATGACTATGCTGAGTAACTAAAAATAGAACAAATAACTTTATTGCACAGGACAGGGCTTTGAATTTTTTTTTCGGGGGGGGGGGGGAGGAAAACTGGAAATGTCTTTGGTGAGCCTCTGTGCTTTCCTCGAACAGACGGGCTTGACGTCCCGTCTGTTCTCCGCCAGGTAGTTACACGCAGTGACCGAACGCTCCGCGAGTTCTACCTTGGACGATTAACAACTGGACGCCCCACTCCAGTTGTAGTCAAATAGTGCTGTGCGCGTGTTTTTATTGCTCCATCATGAACTAATCACGCGCACAACCTGGACACATTTCTTATTGTGTAAATAGTTTGTGCATATTACCTCTCCCCTATCCTCTTTTCCTGTCCCTTCACCTCTTTCATTTCATTTCTCCATTCTGCCTGCTATCCTTCATTTCCGCTGCCCCAGCTCATGTGCTTCAGTATCGATGGCAGATGCCGAGGCTAGCAAAACATCTTTTCCTTCCCTTTTATTATTACTTTAATAAAAACCACTTACTACTACTACTCACATATCGGCGGTCACCCGAGCCGCGCCGTAAGGGAAGGGATAAAGGAGGGAGTGAAAGAAGAAAGGAAGAAAGTGGTGCCGTAGTGGAGGGCTCCGGAATAATTTCGACCACCTGGGGATCTTTAACGTGCACTGACATCGCACAGCACACGGGCGCCTTAGCGTTTCGCCCCCATCGAAACGCAGCCGCCGCGGTCGGGTTCGAACCCGAGAACTCCGGATCAGTAGCCGAGCGCTCTAACCACTGAGCCACCGCGGCGGGTGGACAGGGCTTTGTGAACTAACAGCGTGGTTCGGGCGTCCACCGAGATATGTGAGACAGTTATGCGTCATTTCCTTTCCTCAAAACCAATTTTCAGTTTTTATGGACTGGGCTTTGTGAACATAAAAATTGAAAATTGGTCTTGAGGAAAGGTGTCCAACGATATATGAGACAGATACTGCGTCATTTCCTTTCCCCCAAAAAACCAATTATTATTATTTGAGGAAAGGAAATGACGCAATAACTGTCTCACATATCTCGGTGGACGCCCGAACCGCGCCGACAGGGAAGGGATAAAGGAGGAAGTGAAAGAAGAAAGGAAGAAAGAGGTGTCGTAGTGGAGGTCTCCGGAAATAATTTCAACCACCTGAGGATCTTTAACGTGCACTGACATCGCACAGCACACAGGCGCCTTTCGCGTTCGCCTCCGTGAAACGCGGCCGCCGCGGTCGGGTTAGAAGCCGGGTACTACGGCTCAGTAGACGAGCGCCTTAACCACTGAGCCACCGCGGCGGGTATAACATAAAAATAGCATAAAAACGTGCACTTTCTCGTTGATCAGTTAACGCACCGAGGATGACTTTACGATTATGTTATTTGTAATTCAGCAACGACACCATCTAGCTGAAATTAACATAAAAAGTTACATATATCGTTGCCGACTTGGTTACATACATGCATAAATAACAAAAAAAGGTTTTAATTTTTGCGCCCCCCTTAAGGATATTTTCGCCGTTGCTCTGCGGCTAGCCGGCCCACTGTGTACAGTTGTAATAAATACTCCGTCGGTGTTCACATGGCTTTCTCGAGCTTCGACGCGACCGCGATATGTAAGCGATGACACCAAACCTGTGAAATGGGAAAGGATGCCTACAAGTTGGACTGTCTATTATAAGCGGGATAGTTAATCTGCGAGATAGTGAATCAGAATTCAAAGATACCTTGTCCTTTAATTGTTACCGAATGGCTTTTATACGCGGTCTCTGTAGAGAGTCAGGCTCAATGGGAGAGATTTCGTGGCCAACAAAGCCCATGAAAAATGTATTTTAATCGCAGCAGTCTATTACAGCCGGACCTCTTAATTATAACGTACAGGGTTCAAGTATTCGCAAACACTCACAGAACTTAAACAGCAAAAGTTACGGAGGGCACTTAAAGGGACCCTGAGGACAACGCTATCAAATTTATTTGGTTAGTAAACTCCGATAGTTCGGCATTTTGTGTCTTTATTGCCGCTTGTGAGACCCGCCGAGATGGCTCAGTGGCTTTCACTCTCGGCTACTGATCCCAAGGTAGCGGGATCGAATGCAAGCTGCGGCGTCCGCAGTCCGATGGAGGCGAAATGCAAAGGTGTGCCCGTATGCTGCTGGTCTACCGGAGCCCTCCACTACGACTTCCCCATAGCCCATGTGTCGCTTCGGGACGTCAAACCTCACAATTTACTATTCTATAATCATTTCATAAATTGCGTTAAGTAGTCATCCACATACGGAGCACTTACTTCAGAAGTCCCTGGATTAAATTTGCATGTTTCGGTTCACTCAATGTAGACAGAACAGCGCGCAAATAGCATGCCCAGCTTTCGGATCTATCCTTTTTCAGTTCACTGTTCGAACTCATATAGCAAAAACCTTCACTCGTGCCACAAAGGCATTCCTCGTGTGAAAGTACCTTCACAGCCCACAAATGATCTCAGGGAATGGCACTGCAGTCGATAGCTCGCGAAGTGTTCGGTAAGACAATCCGGAACTATAGCGAGCGACGTCGCATGTCGACGACGCAGCACGATGGGCGTATAATTCCAGCGCTTACTCTCTTTGTTACCGATATTCAGGCTAAAAAACTACACCCGTCTTCACAAAGCTTGAATTCAAGAGTAATGGACTGTGCAATCATATGCGTGCCTTATCCATTGGCACGTCGGCGACCAGCCACCGCTGTCGCGTATTACTGGTTTCCTACTATTTAATATAGTGTTTCCATTCATGCCGCGAACCTGTTGTTTCATAAACAGACATACGGGCAGGTCACATGTATTTTCAGAAAATTTTAATTCAACTTCAACGCTCTGTAGAATTGCGCACGGTCATTAGAAATTACTGAGTGACGGCTCATGGGTACCCGGGCGGCATGCCATGCGTTCCCCGGGTTTTCGTAGTAATCAGTAATTCCACCCTAAGGGGCATACAGTAAAACTACGACCTCCTTTCCTCAGACAGTGACAAAGATAGGAATAACAGCACTCCCTTCCGCAGGCTTTAACCAATTACCGGTACGGTGGCGAGCAGTAGCCACCAATCGCTTCGCTTACTTGTGATTCCTAAGGTTTCGATTTTGTCCACGCTACATCACCGTGGTGAAATGAGCAACGGTTAACGTGATGAGAGGAAAAGGAACCAAACATAAAAGCTTTGCTTTTAGTTTTAAACGTTTCAAAAGTTAATTTGGGATCCCGCCAAAACCATGCATGCTGTCGGGGCGAAGCCGAGAAGGGCGATAGCAATGCTCCTGCAGCTCATATATACTGCGCATGCGCAGGCAAACAGCAGTTTCTACTGCGCATGCGCAAAACATGTTAGCGACGAGCGCATATGCAACAGATGGCGGCAGCCAAGACTTTGGACGGGGGGAGACGTACGATACGCAACCACTGAAAGGAACTTTTTGGGGTCTAAACTCTAAACTATACACACCAAACAAAAATTAGAAACGGCAAATTAGCGCCGGGCTTAGAGAATGCACACAGTTTTATGTATGACCAAAGCATTAGCCCCCCTCCCCCTTAACATTTTCTTTAGAAGAGGCAGCGCCCCCCCCCCCCCCCCCCCCCCAGTCTCCAATTGCTTGCACTTGGATCAGATTTCTGACAATTGAAACACTTCAGTTGTAGGACTCTTATAATTCAAAGCACAGTGAGGCTGAGCTACTTGGTTTCGTAGACAGTTGCAAAGCATTTCGTATATGAGTAACCTAAACCAGTCATGTCCCAACAGGAGTCGACTGTCTGACCTGTGTACATGAGCATGATTAAGAGAATTTATACAAACTATGCAAAACTTTTTTAATGCAATTGATCACTCCTCGTGCATAAAGCTTCCCATTTCAATTCATTTTATATTGCCATGAATCTTTGCACCGTTTGTTCGTTCACACTAAAAACCGCCGGCACGCGGCTTTATCATTTTTGTTTTGTAATGCCAGATGCAGCCAGACTTATCTCCATTGACCATGGCCACGCGCAAATGCTTCCACATTTTTCCACATTGTTGTAGTTGCTTTTGGTCTTAATTGGTTTTTAATTGGCTTTTGGGGGGGAAGGAAATGGCGCAGTATCTGTCTCATATATCACTGGACACCTGAACCGTGCCGTAAGGGAAGGGATGAAGGAGGGAGTGAAAGAAGGAGAAATAGGTGCCGTAGTGGAGGGCTCCAGCATAATTTCGACCACCTGGGGATCTTCAACGTGCACTGACATCGCACAGCACACGGGCGCCTTAGCGTTTTGCCTCCATGAAAACGCAGCCGCCGCGGTCGGGTTCGAACCCGGGAACTCCAGATCAGTAGTCGAGCGCCCTAACCACTGAGCCACCGCGGCGGGTGCTTTTGGTCTTTATCTCGAAGATTCCTTGCCAGCTTTAAATTGAGCGCGGCCAAAAACTGCATGGCATTCAGTTTGATGACCACCGAGCCCGATTGTGGCTATCGCCACCGCCGAGTCATTCAGTTCTTAGTGGGCGCGAGTCAACCCCTTAAACAGTTTTGGAAGCCTTTTCTTTGTCTTCCTGACTGCTGGAGAGTCATCAACACAACATGACAGTCTGCATCAACCTTTGAACATTGAAAAAGAAAAAATATAAAATTTATCGTGCAAATGAGCATTAAATAACAAAATAACTCGAAGTCTTGCCCCCTCACCCAGAAAAAGTTCTGGAGTCCCTGAATGTGTACTCCTCTTTTTCTACAAAACCGGGGGTCGAAAGGGCATTAAAGTGATTTCATTCAATTTCTGGAGTCATTGCGAGTGTAATTCCCCCATTTTTATGCACGTGACACACATACAGTCTGCAGTTTATAAAAGATTTAACAGCTACATGCTTGCTACAGATGACTTGCAGTACACATACATAGTCTTTAGCCTGTGTCTACTACTGGACTAAAGCTTCTCCCATTCCGTCCAATTAACCCTGTCCTGCACCAGCTGCAGCCACTTTATCCTGCCAAACCTCCCAATCTGTCCACTGCCAGCCCCTGCATGCCTTCTCTTAAATCATTTCAGTTAACCTGACAGACCATCGATTACCCTGCCTTCGCATTATATGGCCTGCCCATTTCTTCTGGATTTCAACTAGGATATCATTCACTTGTACTTGTTCCGTCAGCCATTCTGCTCTCTTCCCGTCTCTTAAGGTTACACAGCTTTCCATTTCCACAGCTCACTGTGCTGCCCTCGATTTAAGTTCAACCCCTCTCGTTAGCCTCAAAGTTTCTGCCCCACAGGCAAGTAAGTATTGGCAAGGTACAACTGTAGTATACTTTCTTCTCAAGGGATATTGGTAAGCTATAGCTCATGACCCAAGTATATGCCATATGCGCTTCACCTCATTATTTTCCTAGTTATGTACAGTCTTCGTCAAAAGTCTTCAGGTCAAAGGCTTTTTGCTTGAGCCACATAATGGAGCCATCCCGGCATCATTATAGATGAAAGGGCCTCAAAATGCCAGGAGAAGCTTTCTCCTCACGGTAGGGAAGCTTGCTGCTTGACCTGTGCTTTGATTGCTCCACTACAGAGAGCATTCAAAGAACATTCATTCCGCTACAAGTGAGCACTGTGGCTTGAAAACTTACGACGGGGGCGTACATGTACATGTAATATGTACGTCGGCGTTAGCAAAAGTGGAGACGCAAATGGTGGCGATTGTAGTTTTTCTGTGGAAACACCTTTGCTTGACTGAAGTGAGTGGCTGAGCAGGCTAGCATATTAGTGAGGGCAACCTGAGCATATCGTGACAAGCATAGCATTGTCAAGCAGCACGGGAATGCAGTTTTGCCAAGTCACGTGGTCTCTTCACTTTTGCTCATATCTGTACACAGGCGACATCTAAAAGTGTTTGAAACTCAGGTCTCTGAAACATCTGCCACACACAAAGTACCAATTGCCTGGCTCACAGATATTTACTTGCAGCTATCTATGCACACAGACTGATAATTCTGTGGCTTAGCATAATTCAAGAAGCACTGTGGGCAACTGTGGACGAAGTCCCAGTGCCAATGATGCCGTGCAACCAAGCTTATCTTTATTAGTTGGTTCCCACGTACACAAAATTATATGCATAATTTATATGCATGTGACCCGACAGCACAGTATTGTTACTACGATATAATGAACCACATTTTCTTCAATAATTGCAGCAGCATTTCAACACTACCATACTCCCTTTCAATGGCATGAAATTGGCTTTTGCTTTGTACAAGGAGTAAAGGCTGCAAGTTTAACTTCCCTTGTCAACACTTTTTACTTGTTCACCTGTGCAAGTCTACATGCAGGCAATATACCACATCTGAAACAACATATCAACAAAGCACTAAGCTACCGGTCAAATTTTGAGATCTATCTTATGAGCAACACACACAAAAAAAAAAACATTAGCAGAGCTGTAACAGTGACCAAGTACATAAGCCAAGACCAAAGTCATCTGTACAAACATATCCTTTGCAGAACTCACTCTTATCAGCAATAAAGATTAATCTGAACCTTCAGAGGGTAGAAACAACCAATAACACCCCTAAACCTATCATCAGCCTTCAACAAGCAAGACATACACAGCCAGCTAAATCTACATTTTTAATCTACACAATGGTCGCTCCACTTGCAATATTTCTGTCCACTCTCCTTCGCTATGCGAGTACTACATCTTTGATTAAGGCTGCGATTCATTGTTAAACAGCATGGGAAGACAGGACCCACAAAAGGAAGTACGGGCAATATAATGGCCGTCTTCCCGCACTATTCACCAATGTATTAGATCTTGACTGCACATACAGCATGGCGAGCTCAAACATTGCAGTAACACACCCCTGCAAGCACCTTTATCCCTCGCTCAAGAAACAGGCAGATATGCACCAAATGGCAACAGTTGTCTTTTATTATCTGCACTGCGATGGATGGCAAGCCAATACACTGTAGCCACGCCAAGCATAGCTGGTTTCACCGGCGGTCGGCTTTGCCGACGCTTCGCCGGCCAGCCAGCAGGTGCTTGGGCCTGAGGCTGGGGATGGTACGGTCGCCCTCGCCCTTCCTGGCCTGCCGGTTCATGGATCGCTGGGCCTTCTTGCCCAGCTTCTTCACCTTCTTCCTCATCTGCACAAACAGCGGAATGCCAGTCAGGTGACCACTCCTGAAGAGAAAGTCCCACATTTCACCTACTAACTTTAAAGAGACACTGAGGACAGTTTCATCCAATTTTTGCTCTTGGTAAAAACAGCTTGGCTCTTTTGGGCTACGGTGAAGATTGCTTGGTAGGAAAGGATGCATTTATTGCTGGAGAAATCGGATTTAAAAAATGGAACACCTTTTTTTTTCACCACTCCACTGTGACAAAGAGGATTCCATGATCGCAAGCCAAAAATGAATGGCAGTGCAGTCTAACCTCAGAGGTTCCCAACAACAACAAAAATAACATTGCCGTGATTGTAGTGTGGTTGTGAAAATGACCAGAAGCAGGGGTATTTCATTTATTTAGGCCTTCTCTACCTGATGAAAGCTCCATGTTCAGTAAAATTAGCCACTCTGCCATTTGAGTGCAATAATCTGTCGATACAGGTCAACTTCAATCTCTCTCTCTCTCTCTCTCTCTCTCTCTCTCTCTCTCTCTCTCTCTCTCGCTCGCTCGCTCGCTCGCTCGCTCACTCACACTCACTCATTCAATCCAGGTTTATTTTGGACAATTTATCCTCAGTGTCCCTTTACAGTGCCTTGAAACAAGGCCCACAGTGTTCTTTCTCGATCCACAACAAAATGCATGCTTGCTGTTCCCAACATGGATGAAAATATCAGGAATTCAGAGCCTGTACAATGTCCTCACCAAATTAAGAGAAAAATAAGCACTAAGAGACAGTTATGGAAAGAAGTGCAGCAATATGCACTTTGCAGGAGGAAGCTGCACTTTCAGCCTTCACTTAGTACTCAGGGAAGAATGCAGCAGTTATTTATACAGTTAAACTCACTTATACTGATACCAGTTAGAACAATACAGTCGAACCCGAATATATCGAATAATTTCTGAGCACCGTAAAGCTACAGTGTGAATGTTCAGGAAAATGTACGACTATATCGTACAAAAATTAGTCGTCACATCCAAAAGATCGAACTTCGGGCAACACCGGGCGACTGAAAAACCTGGTCTTCCCTCAACATATCTCCGCGGGTTAGCTTCCTCGCAGGTCCGATCGAACGTCAGGCAACTCAGGTCGACTCAAGAAGCTGGCTTTCCCTCAGCACATGTCCCAAGGTTAGCTTTCCCGCATGGACCTGCCGGTGCTATTGGTGCTATGTAGCACGCGCAGACCAATGATGATGCGGATTTTCCACGACGTAGGCGGCGGGCGCGTACCCAGCCAACCAGAACATGCATTTTTCCAGTTGTGCCCGCGTTGCGTAGCAGTTTGGTTGAAATCGGCAATTTTACATGGTTTTCGTTGTCTGTGTGTGTGCGCGACGGCAGCCACAATGCTACAAAACCTTCTCCTTTTCCATGAAACTGGAAATTATCAAGCGAGTTGAACAAGGTGAAAAGAAATCCGAAGTTGCTCGCCACCAACATGGATGGATCAACGAAGCTTCGAGCAGTCGTGATTGGATAAGCAAGTCTCTGCGATGATTGCAGAACGCGCTTTCGGTTCTGATGACCTACAGGTCCAATCGAAGGGCGTGGATACCTCACGAACTATTTTGCCAAGTGGCTAATAGCTTGCAACAGGCCAAGATTGCTACATCTGTGCCCATCACTGCAATGCTAGTTCCAGCAACGTTGCACTTCACTTCCTGCCACCGACCGCAATGTCGGTGCTTCAACCCTTGGGTCATGTGATAATCCGCGCTGTGAAGGTTGGTTTTAGGAAACATCTGATAGAACGGCTTCTGCAAACCCGAGGACTGGACGAGACCTAAAAACTCGACCTCTTAGGCGCCGTGCCTATGCTGAGTGGGTCATGCAAAGATGTCAAAAACGAAACTATACAGATCTGCTTCTGGCATTCTGTTCTATGCTTTCCCGGCTTAGACCAATCAAATTCTTGCCAGGTTGGCTCAATGAAACCGTCGCGGGTCTTGATGATTTGTGGAACCAGCTGTCCAAATTTTCTGGTGCAAATTGGTATGCGGCAGCCGTAGGAGACTGTCTCCACGGACGACGACGTTGAGACCACGGGAGAGCTTGCAGGCGAAGACACCATTGCCAACGTCGCGGATAACGAGGTCACCGCTGATGCCAATTGTGACGAGGACTTGTAAGAATGTGTGCCCATGTGCTTCGACGCTGCCACGACCAATCTGTTCTCCGCCACAGTGAAAGACGTTATCTTGTATTTAAACGGAGTCAGCGCCCGGACAGACTGGCTTGTACAGGGTTGGCTATTCATTCTTCATCGTTGCCAGTCGAGATAATGGCGCGCTCTCAGTTGCCATTGAGATAGCCTAAAAAAGAGCGCAATCACTTTGAAAATGGGACAGCTGGGTGGGGGGGTGCATTCTAAGGCTCTCTGTTCTGCTCGTGTCTTCCTGTGGGTTAGCTCTCGGTCTTCGTGAGCGTCATTGCTCAAACTGACTGTTCTTGCTACGCGCAGCACGTGCATTCGTTCGCGGCACAGCTTCTGGCTATGTCGCTTTTCTGGCATTATGATGTGAGGTGATGCGGACATGACGAAAGCAACTATGGCTCATATAGTCTAATGTTATCGCTTGGAAGCGGAACATGAGGAGCAGCGAATTTCGAGATAATGAAAGCCGGTTTTTTGCAAAAAATTATTTTTGAAGTTCATGAATTTTTCGCACTTCTGATTATTCGAACCATTTTCCGAGTCCCAACAGAGTCCGAGAAATCTTTCGGCGACTGTCTAGTAAAAGCTCGTTAATTTGACCTTCACTAATTAGAAAATCCGGATAATTCCAACTGCCGGCGCTGTCCTAACCAATGCCCATGTAAGTCAATGGCAATGTGCGCTCGCTAATTCATACACTACGGGTCTCGCTCCGTTTAATTCGAACAGGCTCATAAGTGAGACTGCGTCCAGGTATGACCGGCGTGGCAAGCGATTGCCAAGACAGCCCCACTCAAACCTGAATTCTCTGCTGCAGTCGTTCGGGGACCACTGAGTTGCAAGCAAATGACAGGTGTGACGAATGCATGGCCCCGTCTCCAAGAACAGTCAGACCGCGTAGTTTCGGTTTCACTTTTCTAAGCTCTGCGCAAGCCCGTGTCTACCAGCCAACCGAGCCTAGGTAAGCCGTTTCGGGCGCTGATTGACGTGTAGTTGTACATTTCTATCCTAGTTTCTTTTTTCACAAAGCTTTGACGCCGCTCAGCGTTTTCGCCCACGTGGTTCTCTTCGGTTCTTCCAATGCACCGAAACTGCATGCTCGCGACATGCTGTTCGCTGTTTGTGCAGTGAAGCCTCCTCGTACACGATGCTGCCGCTTTTGAGGAGTGTGACGCAGTAGCGTTGGAGCTCCAATGCTGCCTCGTTGCACAGTGAAGGCCGCCCAGGAGACGCTAACCACTTTGGAGCAGTTCTGCTTAAAGACTCCCTACAGTAAGCGCGCAATAAAGCATTTATGGAAGTTTAAAAATAGTCATGTCGCATCATTATCATCTCAAAAACAAGCAATCATTGCCCAATATTTCACCAAATAAACTTGACATGATGCAAGCAGTTAGGTTTTTTGGGTTTATTCGAAAATTCAAACTTCCGGATGATTCAAACAATATTTTCCGGTTCCTCGAAGTTCAAATTCATAAGCTTTCAGAAACATTAGAACGATTGAGCCCCTATGAGGCTTTTCTGTCGATTAAGGGGGGAAGAGGGTCTAAGAAAAAAATTTTTGTTAATGAAGTCACAATTATGAAACCTTCAGGGGGCATGTATTTTTGAGTGCCGATTCCAAATATGTTAGTTAATTTTATGTACAATAAGTCCTTGTGCACTTATGCAATATGTTATGTAACCTTTTGAGTAAAACTTCAACGGAATTCTGCTGCAGGGAACTTGCTAGCATGCATGCCATTGGTTTCTCTTGACATAAAGCTATGCAATAAAGGTAAAATTATCATCCTGCCTATCATGGAAGTTGAGTTATAGGAATTTTAAGCTGTCACTTCAGAAACAGGAACACAAATTTTTCTTCCCCGTTGCAAAGTGGCAGCTTCAAAACCCTGTAACTCAACTTCTAGAGAGGCGGGATATTAACTTTACACTTACTGCATAGCTTGATGTCAAGACAAGCCAATGGCATGCATTCTAGCAAGTTCCCTGCAGCAGAATTTCGTTAAAGCTCTCCACAAAATGTTACATAACATATTGTTGTCATAAGTGCACAACTACTTATTGTACATAAAATTAAATGACACATTTGGAATCAGCACGTAAAAATACATGTTCGCTAATGATTTCATAATTGCTACTACATTAATAAAAAACATTTTTCTAAGACTAGCTTCCCCCCTTAAGTACTCTGAAGTTGGTCATGCTGTCTCTATTTTCGACATAACCAGATTGTAACAATCATCAACTATAACAATGATATTTCCATGGCACTTCAATAATGCTGTAAGTGGTTCAACTGTACTGTGATGTCCAGCTAAATGCTAAATGATCTAGTACTAAGGTTTGGCAACAATGAAGTACACAACCTACCTTTGCATCACGGATGCCCGATTCATCTCTTGGAGTCCTTGAGCTGCTGCGTACACGGCCTTCACTGTCCTCCCGCTTCCTCTTCAATGGACGGGGAGTCCTCACCTCTGAGGCAGCCCTCTTGAAGTGTGTCTGAAATGGGCAGATAAAAATTTCACTTTCAGAGTTGCATTCCTACCCAATGGATCTGACACCAGGAGCACGGCTAAATATGAGTAGTGTCTACAATACAATCTTCCTCTAATTACGGGTTCAAATGTAATCTAAAAAAAAAAGCTCCTAGCCACACTATTTCACTCCATGAAAACGAGGGGCAGAATGTTAGCTGTGCACCCTTACCACCAGCAACTATATATAAATCTCTTTTCATGAGGATGGTAAGGCAGAGTTACACAAGCAAAGATTACAGCAGCTTGCCCACCTTTACAAAACAGCAACTGCAAAACACACTGAAATGGCCACATCAAAAGGCGTTCGTCAGCTCACAATGGACAAAATGCACAGCATAATGTCATTAGTGCCATTACTGTACAGCAAAGATGACAACCCACACTGCAAACCAACCTGTGACGACTTGTGCACCGTAAGGCCACTGTGCGTCTGCAGGCAGAAAGCCAGAACTGCAAGTGACAGTGCCACCTTCACGCACACTTTGGAAACTGCGGCAGCCCTCAATCTTCTTTGGGCTGAGAGGCCGGCAGAGTAAACGCCGCCATGAAACACCAGACCCAAAGCAATGAAGTGACATCTGGAAGCTACTGTAGCACCTCAGTTTGTGTAAGCCTAGCTGGGACACTTAATTTTTGATTCCTTTACCTGTACCACCTAACTTTTGCATGCAAGCCTGCCTCCTCCTTTTGCTCTTCAAGAGCAAATTTTACACAGAACACTTACCCGGCCCTTGTCAAGTTCCACACCGAGGTCCGACATCTCTGTGCGCAGTCTGCTCACGCTGCGTTCCCTCTGAAATGAGAACCAAAAACCACTTCAATACGATGTCATAAACCCCAGATAGCCTCAAAGATTCCTGACAGCATACCTTCTTCATTATGGGCCTCGAAACCTTGGGCTTCTTGGTGTTGTCAATCTTGGCATTAAGTGCTAGTATGGCTTTCTTCTTCCGAATCCTGCACAGATGAGAAAACAAAGAATTAGAGGCGATCAATTTGAGTGATACGGAGAAAATGCAATAGCATGCTTCTTTCACTAGGCAGTCAATTTGAGTTCTGATCCAAAAGACGATATGTGAAACTGCTAGGCAGTCTGACAGCACTGTGCCAACAGCTTCCGATTTCCATCTTGGTTCGGTCGAACTCGTCGAGCTGGTGCGTCGTTTGCTATGCGTGCTTTCTTAGTACCGCTGTAGCTGTCATGAATCTCGCGATTGGAATTTTAGAATCCAAGCTTCTCCCACTGCGCTGCTTGCACTGCTCATCTTTTCCCAAATGTAAGTCCTCTCAGGCACTGCCAGCATACTCCTATGGTGTCCTCAGCTGCGCTTGAAGTTTGGCGCTGATGACGGTAAGGATAAGCACTGGAAAGTGGGTTGGAAAGTCGAACTCTGTGCTGTTGCCATTTTAATGTGCCGGTTCAAGCGTCGCACATTATCGATATTTTAATCTGAAGTGGACGCAAATTCGTCTGATAGGGTAGCGAGAGGTTATTTTGCACCGAGTGCACAAATGTGCTGACCAACTCCTGTGACAGTGCGAGCTATCGTGCGCGCAGATGGTAGCAACTGCATGCATTGCAGTATAATCGCACAAGACCCTCGGCCAGCTGCGTAATGCCATTCCTTTAACTGCAATGTGCAATGGCCATCCGGTATTTTCAACGTCACTGTTTCAGAGCCCAGCGCCGTTGCTAGTGCTGCTAGTGTTGATTCAACGAGTCTGGCGTACCCGTACTTAAAACCGCGTCTTACTTTTGGCGCAGATGCAGTGAATATTGATTGCACTGTTAGCACTTGATATTAACAAGAAGAAAGAAGACATATATAATCCAAAATTATTGCAAGCAAGGAGGTATTTTTTTTCCATATTTCCTATGTGCGATATTAAATTGAATTGAATTTTTATTTTGCAACACGACGTTGTGAGGAAAGCCAGGAAAAATGTTGTATAAACAGCTTGAAAGATCCTGGTTTCCCCTTTACACAACAGCATTGACGGTAACGTGGATCATTCCCTCCTGCCATGAAGAGCACACTTGATTAGAGAAAGAGCCTACAACTAGGTGCATGCATGGACTTGATGTGCTGGTCAAGCTGTGCTTGCAGGTGTAAAATTTGCATGTTTGGTTGCTTCTGACACTTCATTGACTTGCTTCCATACATAGAACTGCATCCTTCCTTCACAATAAGATAGATACATTATCCACTTTATGAACAAAATTTAGTCACCACAGATATCGAATGCACAGATCCTCAAAAATAAAACATTCATACCTCAGTTTTTATACATAGTGTGTATTACATCTCAAAGACGCATTAAAGTGCATAACATGCGGGCACAATAGCACTAAATTAGAGGAAAACAGCGCGGACCTTGCAACACTTCATCCAAGGTCAAGAGAGCTTTCTAGCCCTCCTAAAAGTAACTGAACAAAGATCAACTCAATTTAACACGTAGAAAACTAAGCAGTAAGCGGTGTACATGGCCTTTTGAGTGCACTTAGCTTGCCATGGCATGAGCGATTGAGATTTGCAGAAGGAGCACAGTGAGTGCCCATCGCCACGATTTTCCGGCAAATTAATGAACACTCTTCTTCGCGACTGGACTAAAGTCGCCGACCAATTTTTCGGACTCGAAGGGACCCGAAAAATGGTCCGAATAATCGGACAGTCCGAAATATCCGTGAAGTACAAAAAATTCACTTTACAGAGATGAAATCGGCTTAAAAATGTCACTGATTTTACCTTTCGGAAAATTTCTCTTGCTGGCGACGATTTGCGCCTGTATTTGCGCCAAGGTTGTGCTTTCACTGTACACGCTAGACAGCAAGGTCACCGCAATTAGTTGGAATACTTCCCACGCTTCTTTGACGGACCCGGCGGGACCATCTTATCCACAACACAAGTGTGCACCACACAGCTCGTCAAACACGCAAAGATAAGGCACTATTCGTTAAAAGCGGCGGAACCGCCGGACGCAATCACAAAACGGCAAATGGATGTAACTTCGTGATGACTGAGCGCCACTCAGTCGACGCGGTCAGAGAAACCCAAGTGACGAAATGGCGAGTGGCGAACGTGAGACCCGCCGCGGTGGCTCAGTAGTTAGGGCGCTTGACTACTGATCCGGAGTACCCGGGTTGGAACCCGACCACAGTGGCCGCGTTTCGATGCAGGCACAACGCAAAGGCGCCGAAAGTATGTCAAGCCAATCCAACTGCAGCATAAATCCACCTCAATTCAAGATGGCGCCTTTTGCGCCAGCGAAAAGCCGATAAGATGGTCGATTTTGTCCTGCAGGCGACTGAAATTAGTCCGAAATATCGAACTTTCGGACTTCTGAAGTCCGAAATATCCATCGCGAATATGTATGCGCTTCTATGGGGTGACTGACGGTGCCTCATCGAGGTCTGAAATATCCTACAAGTCAGAATTACCCGTCGGCTACTGTATATGCTTGAGCAACACAGGCCTAGGCTGGCTAAAAAAATGCCTCCTCTATTACGCTGTTCAAGTACGTGACGATTTGTTCACATCTGACCTAATTTGCTCTATCGGACCGAGTTTGTAAATGTGCGAAATCGGCTCCTAATTCTGACCACAGCAAATAAAGACTCTGATCCGTATCTTAATTTAAACGCAAATCACCTATAAAACTTTGTGAAAAATCAGCGCAGAAAGCGAAAGCTGCGCACTAATCGGCGTGCTGACACATACCGTATAAACGCGTGTAAGGGCCGCACCGCGTAGTCCCAAAGGAAATATTTGGAAAAAAAAAAAAAAATCCGTGTAAGGGCCGCACCCAAACTTTCCAGGAAACACGCAAGAATAGCCTTCGAAATACATGCGCACAGGAGCTTCGAGGTGCCGCCCATGGATGGCGCTCGAGGCCGCAGGTCATCATCATCATCTTTTCTTCTGCCGCGAGCTTCTACTACTGTACTTCCGCTATCCGTATCGGCATCGGTATCGCCAGGTCTAACTTTGTTCTGTTCTGGCTGTCAAAGCATGCGTTTTTTGGTGGTTGTGTTAGCGTGGTCGCTCGGCATAGTTGTTGCTCTCGTGCGCTGTCGTTCTTCACTTTTTCATGAACTGCCTCCGAGCATTGTCACTGTTGCACGATGGGCAAGCACCTCAACAGCTACATGGCGGGCTTTAAACTGAAAGTAGTGGAGTTTGCTCTCGAACACGGCAAGCGTGCCGCGTGCAGAAAATTTGCCGTGGACGAGAAGTGTGTCCAACGGTGGTGCGGACAAAGGGATGCGTTGAAGAATACCAGCTCCAAAAAGCGCGCTTTCCGAGGCAAGCCATGCAAATTTCCTGAGCTAGAAGAAGAGCTGCTATGCTATTCAATGGAAGTGCGGAACAACGGCTACGCGTTGACAACGGACATGCTGCGCGTGAGGGCACAAGCCTTGGCGCGTGCTAAAAGCATACCGCACGAGGACTTCAAGGCTAGTGCCGGCTGGGTATGAAGATTTCTGAAGAGGAAGGGCCTATCATTTCGGCGAAGGACCACGCTGTGCCAGCGGCTGCCCCCCGACTACACCGACAAGGTGCTCAGCTTTCAGAAGTATGTCATCGGTCTGCGTCGTGAGCACAACTATATATTTTCGCAGATAGCGAACGCCGACCAGACCCCCGTGTGGTTCAACTGTCCCGAGAGCTGCACAGTTGAACTGAAAAGAAAGAAGAGTGTTTTCGTGCGGACAACCGTGTACCGTTATGCTGTGTGTCACCGCGGACGGGCGGAAGCTGGCCCCCTATGTCATCCTGAAAAGAAAAACGATTCCTAAAGGCGTTTTCCCCAAGGAAATTGTAGTTCACGCCCAAGAAAAGGGCTGGATGGACGATGAGCTTGTGCTCGACTGGGTAAAAAGCGTTTGGGAGAAGCGCCCAGGCGCCATGCTGGCCCGACAATCGCTCCTCGTCTTGGACAGCTTCCGCGGTCACTTGACGGATAGGGTTAAGGAACGCCTGCGCGGTATCCACACAGACATGGCCGTGATACCGGGCGGCCTCACCGGCATGCTGCAACCCCTGGATGTAAGCGTCAATCGGCCTTTTAAGGTTGAATTTCGAAGGTAGTATTCGGAATAGATGGCCAATGGCAATCACGACGAGACGCCGACAGGGCGGCTGAAGAGGGCACCGCTCGCAACTGTGCTTGGATGGATTTTGTCCGCGTGGAATTCCGTGTCGACCGACATTGTAACCCGGAGTTTCAAAGTGACCGGAATTTCAAACAGTTTAGATGGGACCGAAGACGACTTTCTGTGGGCTGAACATTTACCTGAACACAGCACCAGCTCGGAGTCTGAAGACTCCGTGAGTGATGCCTGAACGGTAAATAAATGCCGCACATTCCAGATTGGTTTGCTTTCACTTGAAAAAAAAATGTTTTTTTCGAAAATCGCGTGTATGGGCCCCACCCCGAAATTTGCCCCCCGAATCTGGGAAAAAAAGTGCGGCCCTTACACGCGTTTATACGGTATACCTTGAGTGGCATTTGGTGACATTAAAACGCTGGCACAGAGTAAAAAAAAAACCTAACTGGTTCCTGCACGCATCGTAGTGTCCTCGCAGAGTACACAACGTAGCACAACAGAGCATCGGCATTTTGCATTTCAAACAAAGTGCAGCCGTTTTAAACCAATGCTGGGCAGTGGTTTCATTCTCTACTGAACCAACACGGCAGGCCTAGTACTTGGAGTGCCACGAGATGGCGCTGCACATTTCGCATATCTTTTATTCCAATTCTGTGATCATTGTCTTTCACTCCTCAATATAGTTCAATTCCGATTCTCTCCGAATTTCAACTAGGCAGTTAGGCAAAATGTGTCACATTCACAGATCGCGGCGAGTCCTCATACCGCTACCAGCACAGCGGTTAACACATTCCTGCCTACGCCCATTCAAAACAATAGCCCGCTATCGATGATTGCGAATTCGTATTTACGCGGTTTCCAGGCGTTTATGGACAGCTCGTGCCATCCAGTGAGTAATATATGAACTATTCTTTCAGTTTCAGTTTTCTTGTTTCTCGAGTTTTCGCCACGCAGTGATTTTTAAAGAATCTCTGAAGTTGAGTAATTGGCACTTGTGTCCATGATGGCATCGACGTTGGCGCTTCTGCTCCACGAAAATGGTGCGCTTCTACCGATCCAGATACATCTGTGAGCGATGTTTTTGCTGACACATAGCAGCAGTGACTCGAAACATAACTTTGCTTCGTCAGATTTCAGCACGGAAGGCAAAAGTGTGCCGATCCCGCCTGGAATGTCAACGGGCATCCGCCGGTAAGTTTCGCTTTCTCCGAATCGTTTCACTGCACTCGCACACTGACCTGCAGATATCCTCCATGTTCTGAAGGTCACAATTCTTATTTGCATGGTGTCAACATCTTTCGAGTGGGATCATTTGCCGGCAGCCGCGCAGTGTCGTGTTTTCCCATGTAAGACAACCGGGCATTGACCTCCGCATCACGCTCCGGAGTGCCACACAGCAGTTCACCAGAGCTGTCATTTCTTTCTGCTCGTTTTCACCGCTGAAACCGTCAGGTAGATACACAGCAACACAAATAAATATGCCTGGATGCATATTTTTGAGAAACCGACGTACGTACAGCGAGAGAGACGGATCATGGAGAGAAATGACTGCAGAAGAAATGCAGAAGTTCACCAGACTAACAATAATCATGGGTATCATGCAAGTCCCGCGCTTGCACTCATACTGGAACACGGGGAGGCTGTTCACAGGCCTTGTCCCACCGAAAGTGATGCCAAGAAGGCGATTAAAGGCACTGCTGGCTTTCTTGAGCATGACAGATCGAGAGAAGACCACTGCCACAACCCATGGGAAGCTTCACACATTTTTTCCGATTCGACACATGAACGACTCATCACCACAGTTTTTTCAGCCACATCGGTACCTCTTCTTTAACGAGAGAATGGTAAATTCCAAAGGCCGTTCTGGCAATTCAGCAGTACATAAGGGATGAAGTAATAAAATGAAGCTATAAATTGTGGTTTCTGGCAGATTCAGAAACTGGCTACACGGTTCAGTGTACATATGAGAAAGCGCAAAGCACCCAGTGCGCGGGGCTTGGCATTTGATGATGTGACACAGCTGTGTGAGGACTACCTTGATCAAGGATGCATAACTTTTTTGGACAATTTCTGTATTTCAACATCCTTGTTCGTCCATCTACTTGAAATCAAGACACTCGCTTGTGGTACAGAGCAAAATGATCGCATAAACGACACAAGATGAAGAAAAAAAAGCTGACAGAGATGTTCGCTGGCTGCGGGATAAGAATGTGTTGTATCTGCAATGAAAGGACCTCATGAAGCGCGGGCACTGGTGGAAGACACCGTTTTTCCATAGCATAGACATACTGTAGAGAACAGTTTTATACTGTTTGACAATCATCGCTGGCAGCAACCTGAAGTGCCAGAAATGTCAAAGATTTCAAGCTTCAAACAGTTTGCTTTCAGGCTAGAATTGCTTGAGCAGATGTAAGGATTAATGAGCGAAATTCTGTAGACCCCTCAGTTCCTCCGATTGTTCCACCAGGTGATGCACCCTATGGTTTTCAGCACAAGCCAAAAAAAAATGGAACGATAAAGGAACCACAAGCTGTGTTACGAAGAAAGAAAGCTGAGCAAAAAAATGTCTTCTGCGAGACATGTGCGAACAATCTGTGTTTCCCTGCATCGAGAAACTGTATTGCCCGTTGGCATGATACACACCAAACCTAACGTTTTCTTGTACAACTCAATAAATTCTGTACATTCAAGACTGAATGTTGATGTTTTGTATATTTTTCCAGTGTTCCAAATTTTTGTGTAAATTTTTTCTTCATATTTCTTTCAATATACATGTTCATTGAGACTAATACCAATAGAAAGGGAATTTCCTACTCGCAACAATGACACTATGCACTTGGGTACGGAC
Source organism: Amblyomma americanum (assembly GCA_030143305.2). Lineage (NCBI taxonomy): Eukaryota > Metazoa > Arthropoda > Arachnida > Ixodida > Ixodidae > Amblyomma > Amblyomma americanum. Next base: position 33,299 of record JARKHS020014136.1, on the reverse strand, counting down.
CATGTTCCGTTAAAGGAAAAAATATTTAATATACCACTCAAAAACTACTATTTTCCAGTGGGCAAGAAAGAGTGATCCACCACTGCATGCACTGGCAGGTGGCTGTTTCAAACACAGCCACCGGCAGGGCTTGTGAGACAAATGCTGCTCTTCCCAAGCAATGCTAGAAGGAGTAGCTCCCACAAGCTTCATGTTTGCACAGGTTGCACGTTTTTCACGTAGGCCTGCTGTTTGCAGTCATTTTCATTTTTTCGAGTCATTCTTTATGCAGCATCTCCCTCTTGCCCCTCTTCCCTTTCCGCTCTCATGTAGGAGAGAAGAGGGAGAGGGGTGAGAGGTCAGGACGATGGTTGACAGGTGGCGGGTGGAGAGAGGCAAATGTTCCTAAACACCACCTAGCAGGTGGGGCCTTCACACAGACACAGATGCAGATGGACAGTTTTCACTTTCATGGCCCCCCTAATGTCCTCGCATCAAAATTATGACAGTGACAGCACGTCAAAGCCCCTCCTCTCCAAGTTATTTGACGATACTGTGAGTACTGTGCGTGAAATGAATTTTTTTTTATTTATGTACCTGTATTCCGTTTTCTGACCTTTTCTAGCTTATAAAGCTTCCCTTTCAGAGCCCACCTTTTAATAAAAACTATAGAGAAACTTAATTACACTAAGTGTGGGGAATGCGATAGCAACAGAATCAACAAATTTTATGACAGACCACAACACCGGGTTTTTTCTGTGACAAGGCTTCTGTTCGCTGCACAGAGGCAGCGGGGTGGGGTGGGGAGTGGTGGCAAGCGTAGCAGTTGGCACGTCACATGATTCATATGTCATAACTGTCTTGACCAATCAGCAATTTTAAAGACAGACCACAGCGGGTTTTTTCAGTGAGGATGTTTCTAATGAATGCTATTACATTAAAGCATTATTAAGCTGTTGACACAGGACAATTTCAATTTGTCCCCAGTGTCAACTATCCTACTCATGTCATATTAGAAACAACAGCTAACCTAACAGAATTCGCATACCCAAGATTTGACATCAAGCACTCAGAAAAAAAAAAAAGTATCTAAATCAGGGACTGCGAAATCTTCAAGCAAACAAAAAAAGAAAAGCTGGCATAACTTTAGAATTCACTGCCATTAAAAATTAAAAAAAAGTGCTGCCAAAACATTAACTTACTCATATGTATAAATAAGCAAAGATTCATAATTTAAAAACGTGCAAGTGCAACTCGGAACGGTCATCCAAACTGCATTACCAAAATGACCAACTCAAGGCAACAGTAAAATAAACGAACAATAAGAGGTACACACTGACATCACATTATTTTTTCAAAAACGATGCTCGAAAAGTAGCATCAGCAGTATGGTTGCTGGGGTGTGTTCAAGCTCAGTAACGCAACAGAAGAGAACCACGTGTGGGAGCTCAAAAAATCAGGACAGCCTACTTACTGTCGAGCAAGACCTCTGATCTCCTTCATTTCCTCATCTTCCTCACTCTCAGGGAAGTCATAAAATCCAGCCTGCTCCCGAAGCTCCTCCTCTGCCTCCAGTTGTTTCAGTTTCTATAAGAAACGTTAAGCCATCAAAATTCATCCTCAAAAGAAGACATTATCAGTTACCAAAAGCAGGGAAAATGTGAAATCACAGGGGCAATTTAGTGCATTGGTAAGAGCCAGACAAATCACCTTTCACAGCACTTATTCACAACAACCACAATTCCAGAACATGAAACATGAAATTGAATTTTTCTTTTAAAAACCTACAGCCATTGGGCCAAAGGCTGACATAGGTATACCAACAGCAAATTTTGAAACTGAATGACAGTACATCATCAAATACAAGAATTTGAAATAGTGCACCGTTTGCTAGTGTATTATACAAATAGCAGTTAAGGACATATTCACAAGGGGTCCTTGCAAAAAAGGTGACCCAGAAAATTCTTTAAAAACAAACATATAATACCCACAACTGAGGTACACACTAGCTACTTTGTCAGCTTTCTCGCTTATTAACTAATTTACTGCAACTACTGCAACTAATTTACTGCAATCATACAATCCTTGTTGATAAACTCAGTAAGTATGGCTTCCGAGGGAAAATGTTAGATTTTTTCAATAGTTACCTTACAAACCGCGTACAGCATGTTGTAATGAATAACGTGATTTCTGGGGCGCAGGTCGTGCTGACAGGGCTCAGTCCTGGGACCAATGTTTTTCTCGCTTTATGTAAATGACCTCCCGTCTATACTAAAACATTCTCAAGCAGTGATGTACGCTGATGACACAGCTATAATATTTATAGGAGACACAATCGATGAACTCAACAAAAAGATAAACGGAGAGATGGAAATGGTTCTTAACTGGTTTACTAACAACCACCTCTCCGTTAACATTCAGAAAACCAAATATACTTTGTTCCGCTCTAGGGGAAAAAAATTAAACTACCAAAATGTTGCTTTGTATTTAAATAACCAGTCAATACAAGAAGTAAGCAGTTTTAAATATCTTGGCGTATATCTTGATTCTGATATGCACTGGAAGACTCAAGTAAAGCAAGTTTGCTCAAAGCTGGCATATGGTTGCCATATTTTATTACAAGCGCGAGAATGCTTTAATTTCTCTATACTCCGAATACTCTACTTTGCTTTTATACAAAGCCAGCTAATCTACTGCATGGAGTCATGGGGTAACACATACCCCACATATCTCGAACCTGTAATCCGATTGCAGAAGAGAGCGATAAGAATAATTACTTATTCAAAATATACTGACTCCACTGAACCACTTTTCAAGTCCACCGGCATTCTACCTTTCCATTCCATGTATACATTAAAGATAGCCCAGACAATTCATAAAATACTACAGCTCAATGAACCGCTTCCCCACAGTATCTTTATAACTCCTAAAAGGGAGACTAGGGCTGCTAGTGCAAAACATTTCAATTTGCCCGCCTGTCACAATACTTACGGGCAAAGATTATTAGAACTCAATGGAGTTTTAATCTGGAATGGCATTCCTAATGAGGTTAAAACAGAAACAAATTTTGTACGATCCCTCAAAATGTTCCTGATGAATATGTGAAGTATATGGTATGAATTTTTTACTTTTTGTTTCGAAGAGAAATATGTTTTTTGTGAGCGTTTTGTTTGTATTCCTGTATTTTTTCTCCGCAAATCTTATAACGTTCTAATTTTCATTTTAGGAACAGAAATGTTCGTTTCCGCGTGCTGCAAATATGTTGTATTGTATTTTGTTGTACCCGAAACTAGCCCCTGGCTATGGGTCTAGTTATTATTGTACATATTGAATTGTGCTCAGTTTCATTTTCGAATAAAAAAAAAAAAATACCGTATTTACTCTACTGTAACGCGACTGCAAATGTAACGTGAGGGGTGACTTTACATGCTGCCCAGCGGGAAAAAATAAAACCATGAATGTAACGCGAGTAAGCTGATTGCTTTGAAATGGCTGCACCGCGGCACTGCTTTAAGACAATCGAAGTGCAGTATTCGATTATATAACACGAGGGTAGACCTTAAGGGGAAAAAATACGCGAAAAAACTCGCGTTACATTCGAGTAAATACGGTATAATTATTACACCAAATTCACCATATCTGCATAGAATTAGTGAATTTATGGATAGGTATAACTGTATTTCTTCAAATTTTAACACCTATCATATCCATCAACACAGCTGTTTACTTTATTTTATTTTCCATTTCAAAATACGCACTCCTGCAGCCTGCCCTCGAATTAATTGGTTGCATAACCCTGGCAAGCCATCATTACTGGCTTTTTCATTTCAGTCACCAGAAACCTCTATTGGTGCAGTTACACCACAATAAAGCAACCTTTCCTGCAATGCTTTCATAAGTCCCATTCTAACCATGAAATTCAATACACTTGTATATAACAAGGCAGTTGGACCACCGAAGCTCTATTGGCAACTGGTCAACTGCTAAACGAAAAATATTTTACCAAATAAGGTCATAAGTCACAAGAAACTTAAATGTGTACATCAAAGCTGTGAACTAATTTGGCTGTTAATCATAACATCTTCATTGGTCAATCATAACATTTACACAATTATACTGGCTCCAAGAACAATCTAACTACGTCGCTAAAAGCGAAAGCTCACAAATGCGCGTTGTACTTCTTTGGGTAATAAGGCTTGGACAACACAACAGGACAATTGCAGAATGCAGTAAAACCTCGCTGATACGCATAGACAAAATACAGAAAAAAATGTAACAGCTGCTTTGCTAGTGTTCACAGAATTATGCCCGCGTTTGCATTACGTGCAAAAGGAACTTCGCAACACATCTGGTCAATTGGCGGCAATAGCGAAAGTAGCGAAAATCTCTTCCTCGTCGTTTTTGTATGCTTCGACCCTTTTAAACAGTGCACAGCGGGGAAGCCGCTGCAGTTGCTGACTGTCACAGTGTTTTTTACACCCGGCCCGCTCACATGTAAACACATCATTGTAGCTTTCAGGCACTTGGCCCCTGCCCTTAGGCACCATGAAGGTGCAGCCGCGTTTCTTCTCTTCATGTCGCGTCCCCACAGAAACGGCTGGTTTGTATAATGGCACACTACTATGTTTTTTTTGTGCTTCGCCCTTTTACAGAGAAGCCATCATGGTGGGTGAGTGCTGCTTCATTTCAGCGCTTCATGTCGTGTGCTCCATGTCTGGCCTAGCATGTCTGGTTGCACGTGTGCGCACGTGTGGTCCATGCCTGGTTGCACGTGTGCGGTTGGTCACTATACATATTATACGACCAGAATTTGTCAAAATTTTAAATGTAGTAGCTAGGAAACCATGTTATCCAGGGACACATAAACTGGGAGAAATAACAGTGCAACTCTGTGGGACATTTATCAGTGACCTTGATTTTGAGCCTATGAAGCGGGAACGTATCAACGAGGTTTTGCTGTAGGTGCCTCACGACTAAAAACACATTATACCATAAGTGAAGGAAAACACATGCAAAGACATGACATAATGTGTCCTGTCCTGTGTTTGCTCTCTCTGGCCCTTACCTAATCTCACAGCGATATGTTTTTTAGGCTGATGGGGCATAGAATAACTTTACAGGTGCTTAAATAATTTACAACAGGGTTCCAAAGCTCTATTACACTATAAAACTGCAAAGTTTGGTATGTGTATAATACGGTTCCCGAGAGAATGTTTTGAGCAGCATATTTTTAGCTACAACAGTCAAAAAATAATTGAGGCCAGGGGTGTGTGACCAGCGGTGCTTGCCACACTGTAGCATAATAGTATTTTAAGACTATTTCTTGGGTGCTATAATACCCTAGTGATCCATATACCAATCCTATGGTGCTGTACCCTGGAGACAAAAATTTTGTACACACTGTACGCATTATAGAACTATTCACAAAAAAATTTAGCAAAATGTTTGCCATATTAAATAGCATCTGTTAGTTTCAAACAGCACACAGAGTCCTCATTATTCAATTCATTATCTAAAAAGTCAAAATATTCTCCCATTCCTAAAGAATACATTTTCTTCATTAAGCCTGTAGCAATGGTGCTAATGTAAGTCCCATACAAAGACCCCAACTGAAATAGAACATACAGCCATTCAAAACAATCGCCAGGCATTATGCTCATTGAATATGCTTCATGCTCAAAGTAATGTTTTGGCTGTCAATAGCAGAAATCTTCAATGCTTCCAAATAAAATACACTTAGGCCTAGCACTGTGAGTACCACACCAGGACGTTATAAAAAGAAAACATTTTCTAACAAGGTTCAAACATTTACATACCTCAAAGATCTCCGGGTCAATGTAATCTGCAATGTTATGGCCCTCCCAGATCTCAGGTATAACGTCGTACTTTTCATCTTCAGGAAGGTCATAGTTCTCTAAAAGACGGAGTAAAAATAAACCAGGCAAAAATCAGCAAACTCCATGTGAATTTCACTGCTACTCCCTGAAACATAAATGTTGAAACTCACTCTTCAGATCCAGAATGTAGTCATCGCCAAGCTCCTCTTCAATGTCACGCTCCTATGGAACAGATGAGATAAAAACGGCCACAAATGAACGAAACAGTATTTACTCAAGAAATGCAGAGGCACAGCACCTCAAATGACTGCATAGCAGAGCACACAAACGCACCAGTTTCTTCTTGGCACTGTCAGCCTCCATCTTCTTCTGAAGTGCAGCTTCAGGAATGAAAGGTGGCCGTTCCTGGATACAAAAAGTAAGTTTGCAGTCACACTGCAGTCTGTTTCATTCTAGACAGGCCCGCCTAAATAAATCAATTATATACCATGTTGACGCTAAACAAAGATCGCCCATTTTTACTCAAGCGTAGCCAGGCAGACAGTCTAACATCTTCCACATTAGCTTTGTTTCAACTACTCACATATGAATGTGTTTTTGAAGGAACAAAAATCAGTTTAAAACAAATTCCAAAGCTAAACATGAAAGCCACAGGTGGAGTGATATGTCAGTCAAGCCACGAGTTACATGACATCTATACTTGGCCCAAGGAAAGGAAGTACAAATACCCTTCAACTGCAGTTCCAATAAAGCAAGCCAAACCCAACAAACATAAGTGAGTAGTTTCCTTTCTTAGCTGAGCACTGTAAGGCGTGCAGTGTGTGCAGTTTTAATTTTTTCTTTCATGCCGGCACAAGCTTCTTGTAAAAATATTTTCTATAAAATTGCAGCCTGTTGAGGATAAACTATGCAAAAAGCAACTCATGCCGAAAAGCTTAGCATTTCAATTGTCCTACAGCTACGAGTAGCTTCACTTAATAACAAGAAATGCTTCTCATACTCTTTTTTTTCTTGCATCGAAAATTGCCCTTACAGTCCTCTGCCTAGAGCTAAGTAAGGCACCAGTTTTGGCACAGATAAAACTGGACATCCTGGATGGAAAGAGGCCACCCACCTTGGAATCTCTCGGAGCAGGCATTGCAACATGCAGACGGTTGAGGATGCCCTCCACCTTCTTGCCATGCATCTTCACCTCCAGGCGGTGGGCCAGAAGGCGGTCACAGGCCTCGTTCTTCACCTCAACCACACCTTCTTCGGTCACTGTGCTCATCTCCAGAACTGGGATAGACTCCTCGGCCAATTTGGAAAACAGAGCCTGCAGGGGTTACCAACGTCTCAGGTGTTTCGACAAACCTTGCTTGTATCCAAGCTGAGCTGAACTCTCCGAAATGCCTCCTTTTTGCTCTAAACGAAGTTATTTTCCTCTTTTGTGGAAAACATTGTGGGAAACCTAAGAAAACCGAGGACATAATCTAAAAGCATGTACTAATTTTCTGTTTTTATTTTGCTTTCTAATGAATCTTTCTAAGGAAAGGAAACACAGGCACTCTTACTTATACCACACTAGTAAGTCAATGACTATCTATATGTAGGATCATCACCATAGGTGCATGCTACCTTTTCTGCCAAGAAGCAAGAAGAGCATTACTGCATGCAGCCACTTGGTTAACTGCTCTAGCTACTATATACAGTTGATATAAAGGAACCTTTATTTCCACACTGTCCAGAACTGAAGGTTTTGAACTGCATCGATAACCAAAGTTCCATACGCAGTCGTTCTAAATATGACCCTATGGACCAGCTGCCCTAACTATATCAAATTTGAATGCCAGCACTTATCAGGGTAATGATGACCTTTTTTTTTTATTTTGCATCCTCCTTGGAGCAAGCAAGAAATTCCATTCGAGTACGCCCGTCGTCTAAGTGGCAGACCCTTGATGGGTTACAAGATTACGTTTCATCCAAGGCAGAACAAACATTTTTCACCTAAAACGTCTTCTGTCAGCCCTCCATTAATTTTCTATACCCCAAGCAGGCTCAAACTTAGAGGCTGACCCATGTTCGTAGCTGATCTATATTCGATAAACATAGCAGCAACACAGAAACGACTTCTCTAGGTTTACAAGCACAAGTCGTTGTCCAATGTAAAGGCTCCTAGGCTACTTCACTGCCTTGGGAGGCTTTTTGTTGCTTGCATGAAGCTTGTAGTAGAGAAAGGCCAATTATCCCAATCGAACCGCCACATACACAAAAGCAGCCCAAAGCCAGATCAGTCAAACTCCAGGTTATTTTAAAAATGACAATCCATGCCAAGCCAATTGTGGCGGGTGCACCCACCTGGCCTTCAGGAGAGAGGTCAGCAGGTCTGACAATGTCCACTTTGTTGACTACCACCAAAAATGGCTGAAAGCAAAACCACCAGGTCATACAAAGGGCTGTTCATGGAAAAAAAATAGAAAAGCACTCTAGGAACGTTCATCCACCTTGTTCACAAACAGTGGCTTGATGTTGAAGAGAAGTTTCATCTGGAAAAAAAAAAAAAAAGAAAACTGATTAAGGACATCTCCTGCATACACTGTCAGCACTAAACTTGTGCAGTGCTTAGCACTTTCCTGCCTACGCCTATTCCCTTCGGCATCCCGTTATCGATGGTTTCAAATTCGTATTTTCCCACTGTCCAAGTTCTCCTGGACAGCTAACGCCATCCTGTGGGTATAATAGAGAATCTCTTCTTTCATTTTTGCTTTTCTGTTTTATTTTTCACAGCACAGTGATCTTTGAACACTCTCCCTCCAGAGTCGGCGGTGATGAGCATTCATAATTTTCATGACAGCATCGACGGCGCGAGCCTGCATTTGCTGCTGCTCCAAGGAAACGGTGCGTTTCTGATGCATTTACGCACAAGTTCTTGGATGCTGACAGCAGTAGTGGCACAGAAGACTTGGCTCATCAGATTTTAGCACAGACAGTGAAAGTGAGTCAAACTGGCCTAGAGATGCACCTCAGTGTCTCCGGCACAAGCCCGAATGTAGATATACCAAAACATTAAAATGTGCTATGCAGAAAGAAAAATCGACGAAGAAACAAACATTTTCTGCGACACATGCGAGGCTAATCTGCGTTTCACAACATCAAGGAACTGTTCTGCACAGTGGCATTATATTCACCAGGGCTAAGGTCTTCTTGTACACTTCTAAGAAATTCTGTACACTGAAGGCTGGCATTTGCTGAAATATTGCACAAGCGCCCATGTAAAAAACACATTCTGAAACTTTTGTGTGTTCCATTTGGGCGAAGGAACACATCTTTCTGTAGTGTTCTGCAACTTACTGCACCAGCTATGAAATATTATCACACCTCAACCGCTGACTTGTTTGTGGTGAAACTGTTTGCTGTTCGGTTTGCTGTTAGTCATTCAGGCCATATGCGAGGGTGCCGTTTTATCACCTTTTATCTCCGTTTGCCTCTGAGTGCTGGCTTCGAGACTGTATCACTGCAAGTTTATTGCTTTGAGCTGTGCACGCGCCATCGTGCCATCTCGAGAGGAACTACATAATGTGGGGTGGAAGGGTCTATGCATCTTATATTTGGAGTCAGCTTTTTTTTCTTTTTTGCCCAGCATGGAGTGCGGGTTGGAGGGTCGACGTGTAGGCGGCAATATACAGTATATATTGCGTGTTATGTTCGTTCTCAAGTCTTATTAAGATGTGTTCGTAAAATCTGCACGTAATTTTTGTGCGCCCTTTTTTGAGGCCTTAATTAGGAAAGCAAGCGTGCAAATTAAATTACTAAATATGGTGGTTTTAAATGCTTTTTCAACCGATTATGGTAACAATGCAAGACACACACAAACACATCACACTCCCCTCTCTTTCTCCCCTCTTCAGGAGCCAGCAAAATGGAACGTTACGCATCCATTAAAAACTCTGCACATCGGATCTGAAGCAAACATCTACAATTACTGCAGAATGTTTTAAAAAGGAGCAGCAGTGATATCATATGCTTACCTGCTCCTCGAGGGTGTGTCCACACTGCTCAGAGAGATCCATCAGATAGAGGACACAAGCACGTATGTGAGCAAGAGCAGTGATGGCTTGCATCTCAATGGTATTGCGATCTTCCAAGGGGTGGTCCAGGATTCCAGGTGTATCGATCACCTGCCACCGGATGTACTTGTAGTCCGTGTGTCCCACATACAGTGACTTGGTTGTAAAGGCATACGGCTGCACCTCCACGTCGGCACGTGTGATCTATCCAGAAAGCAGAATAAGCCAAGTAGACTGTCATAATGGTCTGCTTTCGTGGACAATGAGCAGGCTTGGGATGTCACTGAAAGTTAAAACGATGTGCAGTATGTGCAGATTAAATACACCCTGCTGTGACACCCTGTTTTGAGGAGATGTCTTTCTTTTTTTTTTTCTTCATACACATAGCCTGTGTTTATTACAACCACTGGTAACCTTCACCGCAAATATCATATACCTGAAGGGCACCATGTACAAGGAGTGAACAGGAGGACCAACTATCATTCACTGTGATGCATGACAGAAACCAAGAGACTTGGCACTCACCTTGTTGATGAAGCTAGACTTCCCTACATTGGGGAACCCACATATCAGCAGTGTCCTTGTGTTGGGGTCAATGGAGGGGAGACGAGACAGATGCTGCCGCACCTGCTCCAAGTACTGCAAGCTCTGGCTCTGCCGTTTCATAATAGTCGCCATCCTGAATGAAATAAAGTGGTTTAAGATGGCACCTACACATAGTTCATGTTCCAGGGCTGGAGGCATTGTATTTTTTTTTTTGCGTACAAACAAGGCCCAACTGTAGACATAGTTATATGTCACATGTGATAAGTAGACAGATGCCTTTTCGCACGAGGGCAGGGACCATGCAGTCCAAACATTATGTTTGTCACCCAACAAACACAGGTGCAGCCTCTTTGAACATAATGTTAATTACTTGCACGCCAGGTAGTTCACAGTGAATAAGAGGGTGTCAAGTTTGGCCGCACAAGACTGACAGTGCCATTCTTGCTCCAGTGACCACCCAGAAAGAAAAAAAAAATCGACTCTGCTCCTGGTGTGTTCGGAGAGTAACGCAATTATACCTGTACAAAAATTTTATTCCAGATATCGCTAAAAGCATTTAAAGTTCTAAGAGGTAGTCCCCTTTGGCATCTACACATTTCTACCAGCGACTGTGCCTCGCACTGCATGCATCCTGAAGAGCGTTGATGGGAACCTCGTTTAGTGCCTTTGGCAGGGTGGTTTGAATCACTTTGATGGTCCCAAAATAGACTCCTGTCAGGACGATCTTTATACTAGAGAATAGAAAAAAGTCTGCCGGAGCCAGGTCAGGGCCGTAGCGAGCTTGCGGCAGCGCTGCCAAGTTGTGCTAGGGCCAGGAACTCCCAGATGCGTAAAGAGGTGTGGTTAGTAGTAGCACTGTCGTGGTGCAACTGCAAGGTATCGGCGAATTCCTTTTGCATTCGGACAACCCGTTTTTTTTTAATCTCTCAAAGACATCGACATCGTAGGCAGCACTGACAGTTACGAATTTATTTGGGGGTACGAATTCTTGGGGTACGAATTCTTTGTGAACCACACCCTAGCATTGAAAACGACAGCGCAGTTTTCACTTTCGGCTTGCTAAATCTTGCCTTCTAGGATAAAGAAGACTCAGAGATGTGCCATTCAGAACTTTGGCGCTTCGTCTCAGAGTCATATGCAAATGCCCTTGTTTCGTAGATGGTAATGGTAATAATCTAATAAATGAGCTCCAATGTGCACAAGTTCCAAAAGTTCACTAGCAGTCACCACTCAATTGTTCTTGTGGTCATCAGTCAACAGCCTGAGAGTCGCTGTTATCATCCGTACACCCATTCGACTGTCGGTTCACGGCAGTGCTCCCGATACTCCTGCAGCTCAGAGTGGACTAAGCTATGCAGCACTGACGAGCTCCCCTACCTAACCCAACTGGTCTGAATGCACTGGAACCAACTGAAGCACTGCAAAAAATATAACTGCATTACTTTCCAGACACACCCTCTATGTATCGACCAGGCAGAGAATGTTATGTATTAAGTATTATGCAGCAAGTACTAATAGACTTCTATTGAAGGTTAAAAAGAATGATGTTGCCCACAGTAAGTATATCTTTAATTCACGTCACAAATCTCACAGGCAGTGACAAAAGCAACTAGTGTCACACGATGTCATAGTGATAAATTGAAATGTAACAGCTCGTAGAGGCATATACCTCTTTTTACAGCAGCACAGCCATGCTTTCTTTCTCCGGCTCAGAAACAAATAGCAGTAAACTTCACATGCTAACTAGCCAGTAATTAATGTGCATTTACCTGCCCAAGGCAGCCCTTTTCAGTTGCTTGCACCTGTACAGAGAGTCACCGTACTTCAGGAGCCGGACATAGTCTCTGGCAACACTGCAACAAAGAAGGCATTAAAGTGCATCAGTAGCATCATCAACTGCACTTACATGGTGAATTAATCATCAAAAGCCAGGTACAGTATGAACCAATACTAAATTATGTTTGAAACGCATTGCTGATTTCAAATGTTAATAACTTAAAGAAAGATTAAGTGCATGGGTACCTTTCATTTACCACCACTATGCTTTCAACCTGTTTTAGCTAGACCTTAAAGTGAAGAAGGTACTGTCCTCATACAACAGCATCAAGGTGAAAAGTCATAAAATTACCTAGTATCTTAGGTTTGTAGGAGCCAGAGCATATGCTTTCCATATAACAAGCACTGCTTCTTCATTTCCCACTAAAGGTGTATAGACACCTAACTTTTGGGTGTGTTTTCTTGTTTGTAATGATGCATTAGGCATTACTATACACGGGTTACCACCTGCTATTCTCCTATGACCGCTAAATAATTGATAATCAAATTTCTTTCTCGTGCTGTTTCGGTTTCAGTTTCAAGAGTCGAACGATGGCTGTGACGTCAAAGAGTGGTTTTATGTTGTGAGGCATGGAAAAACTGCAACATAATCACTGCTTCCACATTCACTGTCATTCTCGCTCTTGAGGAAGGCTGCCTTCGGCACTGTTGTGAATTAAAACGATGAAGCAGCAACTATATTGACATTTTTCCATGCCTCACGTGACAAAAACCTCTCTTTGACATCACAGCCATCGTTCAGCTGTTGAAACCGAAACAGCATGACAGGAAAAACACGATTATAAATTATCTAGCAGTCGTAGGTGAATACCATGTGGTGGTTCATATGTAGTAATGTCTTACGCATCATTGTAGAGAAGAAAACGTGCCACCATAATTAGGTGTCTATACTCCTTTAAGCAGTCTGGAAAAAACAACAAAATGGAGCCCAGAAACTGTAGGACAAGTGCTAATCATGACAGTTAAACTTTCCTTTGCCCTCCTTCTGACGGGAATGGCGGTTAGCAGTACGAAGAGTACTTCAGGTCTTCGTCCGGCGACACGTTGCCGGTTGGGGCAGCAATTCCAGCTTCTCAAAGCAAAACTTATTTATTAAAGACGGCACTGACATAAAAAGACAGGTGAGTAAAAGGCAGTTTAAAAAAAGGCAGTTTAAAAAAAAGGCTGTTAAAAACGGCCGAGCTTGAGACTCGGCGCGCTCGTCCAAAATCGTTGTTTCCCACGGGTTTTAAACCCTTCGATACTTGGGCGGAGCTTTACCAAACCAGCTCTCGCCCAATCTGAACCAATAGCCATGCAATGTACAAGTGGGCGGAGCCCAGTTGACCCCGCTCCTCCTGGAACGTGCAGGGCGCGTGACTCCGCGTACCCAGCTCGCTGCATGCACATTCCATCGATTGCCACGCATCGGATTGACAGCTAAGGAATGTCTTCCGCGGGACATGATCGCTCCTGGTAACAGGTGCGGGGGGGGGGGGGGGGGGGGGGGGCATTGTCCCCGTGGGCTGTCGCGAGCCCAGTGGAATGCGCAGCTCGCTGCATACGCATTCGATGCACCGATTGCCACGCGTCGGGACAGAAAGGATTAGTGCCGCCTTTCACCCTAAGCGCGGGCGACACGCCTCGACGTACATTCCTCGATTCCCCCTCGGGCATGACCGCTCCTGGTAACAGGTGCGGGGGGGGGGGGGGGGGGGGGGTCCCATCGGCCTTGTGGGCTTCCACTTAACAATGACCGACAGAAAGCAGCTAGAATGCATTCGGATCTGATTTAGCATATGTTTCTTATCTACGGCAGCTGTTCACGCCAACTAACGTAAAGGTGAAGAAAACATGAACTTACTAAACCTTACTAAACCCCTAGGCAATATACACAATGAAACTTTCTCTCCAACTGTTCATACATGACACATGGAAGTTACCATTAAAATCAGAGGTACAAGTAAATGCGCTTTCCTGAAAGCTTGATGTACTCTACACTGAATATTTTTAAGCTATGCACACTAAGAGCCCAGCATACACCATCAACTACAGGCGTGAGAACATCAGGCACTATGGATAGTGTCTCCAGACCAAAAACTTAAAAAAAAAACGAAGGTATGTGAACATGCTTAAAATCATAAAACACTTCTACAGTCCTAAATGATGCAACAAAATCTAAAAGTAAAAAAGCAATTCAAGAATAAAACGACGTTAAGTGCATGATGTCACGCCCGCTAGACGTTGCTATGCGTACTGCATCTGACTCGCCCTGCATGGCGGCACCAGCATAGACTCGCAAGTCTGTTTCCGTTCGCCGCTGAAACTCAAGACGAAAAAATAAAAACCAAGAAAGTATCATACTTGTCAATCAGGTGCAGCGCTGTGTTTATCTGACCGAGAGAGAGCTTGTAATGGTCCTTGTCATACAAGACGTTCATCAGATCAGCATAAAATGGATGAATATCCTGCAAAAAGCAAGACAAATTGATTAAGTCAAGCACAGCAAAACATTACCTTGACGCGCTGGTCTGTTGTCTGCAATCAGTACGGTAACCGGTGATCAATGAAACGAATACTTGCCTCAAGTTTTGGAAAGTCTGACAGCAGTTTGCTCAGGCGATCATGGAAGTTCTGCTGTGTAAACTTCACTTTGCGCATGTAAAACTGTCGGATCCGGGATATCTTGTAGTGCCTGTGAACTACAGTAGGTGTCTTCCTTTGCGTCTTAGATAGAGTTATGTCGATAAAATCCTGGAAGAAAATTGCGACGAGAAATAGTAAACCACGTCGCCATGTAGTACGATACAAACCCCGTCCCAACAAAGCTTGCGTACTGCAAACTTCGACAGAATTACATAGGCAGCTCGTCAAATATGCCAAATGCGAACCCAAATGTTTACTCACTTTTGCGGTTGGGACAACCTCTATCTTCTTGAAGTTGAACTGTGCCATTTTGACAAAAATACGGGGTCCACGTGCAATATGTACCCCACTCGTGCAGCATTAACTGCACCAAAAGAAAAACAACAAAAACGTTCGTCCCCAGATGATGATGATAGAATGATGCCGATGACACACCGGCTTTTAGTGGAATAACGAACCCTCAGTGAACGAATTATTTCCTGTATAGTATTTTTTCTAAAGGACTCTCTAAATATGAAATAGCCTAACTATAATACGCATTTCGTGTTTGGTAGTTTGTTTTTCCTCGTTTCTTTTTTTTTCTTGGGGGGGGGGGGGGGGGCAATCACCGGAGAAGTATCAGCAGTCAGTACAATACCACCTATTGGTATTGGTCAGTACCGGCCAACGTTACTAGAACAAACTGGTACCGTCAGTACATACTTTTAATTGATACAGTGGGAGGCATAAGAGAGACCGAGGCCGCGCTCAGGCAGCGCTGCTCAGCTCGGCGGGCCCTTGAGCGAGACACCGAGGTCACCACGAAGCAACGCCGCAACGCCTTCTGATCACTTAACGTCGACCTCAAGTTGCGTTTCTCTTTTTTTGGAACTAATAAAGCTTCTCCCATAGTAGTAGTGGTTTATTAAAATAATAATAAAAAGGAAGGATAAGATTTCTGCTAGCCCTGGCATGCATATATATGCCCACGTGAGCTGGGGCAGCGGAAATAAAGGATAGCAGGCAGATTGGAGAAATGAAATGAAAGAGGTGATGGGACAAGAAGAGAGGATAGGGGAGAGAGTTTAAATATTACCCTAAAGAACTCTATGGCTTTTCGTCCTCCTCTTGTGACGCTTACTTGAAGTTACTGCGATTTACCTTTGCTGTCCTTAATTGTTACGGCTTTCAGCCGCCATCCTTTGAACCCCTCAACGCAACATTCCGTTCTGCAATTTTTGTGGGAGTAAATATTTGTGCGAAATAAATGTGCTGACTCAGTGGTGGTATTTGGCGGCGGGCATTGTCACAGTTCTTGGGGTTGGCTGGTAACTCACGAATTTCACAGTTCAGCGCTCTACTAAGTGCTCTCCGAACCAGCGCATATTTAGAAATTCGAGGAACTCTTATGTTACACTGTCCTCGAACCTTCTAGATCATCATAGCAGAACTAATCCCATTCTAACCACCTTAGCAGAACCCAGAAAGCTGCTTTAACGTCATCCTGCCCCACTCCTTCCTTTCCCTTTTCAGAGTTAATTATTTCTGGTGATTTTGTCATTGTGGTAATGTGGTAGCGTTCAATGTCTTCGCTGCGTGTGACTCAAGTAGCTCAGGGACCCGAGAGCCCGCCCGGAAACTACCGCCACCTACAATGCGGCCTTCTTTTTAAATGTGCACCAATGATGCACATCTTTTTTTGTTGTTGTTCTAAACACGGTCTTCTATTAGTTCAAAATAAAGAATGCAACCATGATAACCATGACGAGAAGTGGCTGTTCAAAGTGGCGTCAGCCTAAATAAAGTTGCTTTCTTTGCCTGTGACTGTTTCCTTTCGTTTGGATATCGTAACAGGGGCGTATTTTTTTTTTGCTACCACGCTGGCGGCGCATTTACAGAAGTTGCATTAGGCTGCGAGCTCTCGCAAATCTATTTCCGGCGCGACAAAGTATTAGTAACAGCTGAAAGCTTATTTGATTGCCCTGCAGAGAGACGAATATGCCCGATTTTAGACCAATCGGTCTAAAAAATGCAGCCTGTATGGCGGCTCCCACGTAACCAGCTTTAGTACTGCACTTATAGCAACAAATCGGCTACGAATTCCCCTGAACGCACATGCACCGACACTGCAAAGCACTTCGGCGTCTTTAGAAGCACGGCTGGAATTGAACCCGGGTCCTCCAGCTAAGTAGCTAAGCGCCCCAACCAGGGCCACCGTGGCGACATACTGGCTGCGCGAGCTCAATGGACTAAACTCTGCCCTCGCGGAAGATAGAGGCAAGCAGTTTCGCAGACGCGCGCGATGCGTCTAACAGAACGCTAGGCTTGCGCTTATTCAAAGGATAAAAACGCAATTTACTTTTCCTTGAACGTTCAGGAGAAACACGCATATGCCAGTGTAAAATTACAGCGTACACAATGCCTCGCGCAGGTGGAGCATAAGGAGGTAATTTGGTGCCGTGTCACGAACAGGCCGCATTAGGCCGAGGGTATCTGCTCCGGGTCCAGCTACGAATGCCCTAAAACCAAACCAAAGTTACGGCGAAACGACCAAGGATACGGTGACTACACTTTTATTTATAAAACATTCTGTACACATGCACTGTTATGCATCCTTTCATATATCTATATATATAAACACCAGTATGAGTGTGGAATGCCTATAACAAGACAAGTAACACAGAAGCTTTTATTGGTCAAGTTTAAACACACACAAAAAAATGAACTTTTCAATAATGACATATACAGTTCAAATGAACACAATTTTTTTGTGCCCCTCCCCCTTAGTCCACTTCTTCAATTGTGGGCCCGCTCCCAGCACCGCCTCCGGGAGCCGCGCCTGCACCAGCTCCAGCACCTGGGAATCCTGCACCGGGCATGCCGCCAGCCTGGTACAGCTTTGCGACGATGGGGTTGCAGATCGCCTCCAATTCCTTCTGCCGATGCTCATACTCTTCCTTCTCAGCAAGCTGCAAAAAAAAAAAGTACAAGTTAATGATTGCTAGCATTATGTTTAACACTGTGTTGAACTGATGAAACTGCAACACACCTGGTTGGAGTCCAGCCATTTGATGGTCTCCTGCACCTTGTCAAGAACCTTCTGGCGATCCTCATCAGAGATCTTGTCCTTGAGCTTCTCATCTTCAACTGTGGACTTGATGTTGAAAGAGTAGCTCTCCAGGGAGTTCTTGGCAGAAATCCTCGTCTTCTGCTTGTCGTCCTCATCCTTGTACTTCTCAGCATCCTTCACCATCCTCTCAATCTCCTCCTTGGACAGACGACCCTTGTCGTTTGTGATGGTGATCTTGTTCTCCTTGCCAGTGCTCTTGTCTACAGCAGAGACGTTGAGGATGCCGTTGGCATCAATGTCGAAAGTGACCTCAATCTGTGGAACACCACGAGGTGCAGGAGGAATGCCAGTCAGCTCGAATTTGCCGAGCAGGTTGTTGTCTTTGGTCATGGCACGTTCGCCTTCAAACACTTGAATCAGCACACCAGGCTGGTTGTCAGAGTATGTCGTGAAGGTCTGAGTCTGACGAGTGGGGATGGTTGTGTTGCGCTTGATGAGAACTGTCATTACGCCTCCCGCAGTTTCAATACCCAGGGACAGAGGTGTAACGTCCAGCAGCAGCAGATCTTGCACCTGTTCAGACTTGTCGCCAATGAGGATGGCTGCCTGGACAGCAGCACCATAGGCCACGGCTTCATCAGGGTTGATGGACTTATTCAGCTCCTTTCCATTGAAGAAGTCCTGCAGGAGCTTCTGGATCTTGGGAATACGGGTTGATCCACCGACCAGGACAATGTCGTGCACCTGAGACTTGTCAAGCTTGGCATCACGCAGAGCCTTCTCAACTGGCTCAAGGGTGCTACGGAAGAGGTCTGCATTGAGCTCCTCAAAGCGAGCACGAGTGATGGTGGAATAGAAGTCCACGCCTTCAAAGAGGGAGTCGATCTCAATGCTGCAATGAGAAGAAATAAACGGACACATGAACTGACACTGAAAGGTGAGTGTTGGCAGAGAATAAAGGGACTAGCGCTTGCACCTGGTCTCACAGACAACAGCTTGTGTTGCAGGGAAACCAGATGCAAAGAATGTGGAATGACCGTTCTAAACACCAAGGGCAAAACCCATGTTCGTTTCACTAATATTGATCATAATATGGGCATGACAGCACAATAAATGTACACCACTAATATATTGTCCAAGTGTAAACATCTGCTTACCTGGCCTGTGTGCTCGAAGACAGTGTGCGCTTCGCCCTCTCGCAGGAAGTCCTCAGACGCCGGAGAGCCCTCTTGTTCACAGTCAGGTCCTTCTTGTGCTTACGCTTGAACTCCTGGACAAAGTGGTTCACCATGCGGTTGTCAAAGTCCTCTCCGCCAAGGTGAGTGTCGCCGGCCGTGGACTTGACTTCAAAGATTCCGTCCTCGATGGTCAAGATTGACACGTCAAAGGTGCCGCCACCCAAATCGAAGATGAGCACGTTGCGCTCGCCAGTGCCCTTCTTGTCAAGACCGTAGGCGATGGCAGCGGCGGTCGGCTCGTTGATGATACGAAGAACGTTCAGACCAGCGATGGTGCCAGCGTCCTTAGTGGCCTGACGCTGAGAGTCGTTGAAGTAGGCGGGGACAGTGACCACGGCGTTCACGACGTTCTTGCCCAGGTACGCTTCGGCAATTTCCTTCATCTTGATCAGGACCATGGACGAAATCTCCTCCGGGAAGAATGTCTTGGTCTCGCCCTTGTACTCAACCTGGATCTTTGGCTTCCCGCCGTCGCTGATGACCTCGAAAGGCCAGTGCTTCATGTCCGACTGGACGGCAGGGTCATCGAAGCGTCGCCCGATCAGCCGCTTAGCGTCTGGAACAAAACGAAGCGTTCCAAATCGAGATGAATAAGACTGCATTGCAATATGAGTGGTCTAAAAAAAGATACAATCCAGAGTACGGCCACAGATCGAGAAAGCGCTCCATATTATGAATGAGTGCGGCGGTGCCAACGCCGGCATTAAAAAAAAAAAAAGCTGCGGTATGGCTTCTAGAATTTCCGGCCACGAAGAGACATGGTCAATATGAGACGCCGTAAGGGAAAGCCTCGAATGTAGAAGACTTCTTGGGGGGCTGGCTCTTTAGAGCAAACCAGCCCGATCTTTGCATTTCGCCGCCGTGGTCAGATTCTATCCCGGACCAGCAGCCGAACGCCAGAGCCAACCAGGAGCGTCTAATAAAGAACCACGGCAACAAATATGTACGAAGGAGACTGGCAGGATGGTCACAACACAACCATGCTGCTAATTTGCCTCCATATGATGTAGCACACGGTGAACGGGCCTGAATGCAGCCGTGAAGCACGCAGGCTTGCCACGAGGTGTGCACTAAACGCCCAACGCCGTTGCTTCCCGCCACGCTAAGCCTACTCCCATTTACCGGTACCCGAACGAGCAGGCGCCCGGTTAAGCGAAAAAGCCATGCGGGACGGGTTGCAAATCTGAACACTAATCAGAGTACAATGAAAGCGTGATGCTTACCGAACACTGTGTTGTTCGGGTTCATGGCGACTTGGTTCTTGGCGGCGTCTCCGATAAGTCGCTCCGTGTCCGTGAACGCGACATAACTCGGGGTGGTCCGGTTTCCTTGGTCATTGGCGATGATTTCGACCTTTCCGTGCTGGAAGACTCCAACGCAGGAGTAGGTCGTGCCAAGATCAATACCAATCGCGGGCACCTTCGCCATGGCTGCAACGAACAACGCGGTGAACCAAACGGTTAGGGCGTTACCAAAACCAAAATCCCTAGCAAAACTGACTTGACGCAAAACGCCTCTGAAATCACACAGATACTGCTACAGCGACAACATACCTCTGTGCGAATTCCACTCGGGAATAAATATATGTACAAGTGAGCTCGATGGACACACTCCCGACGTCCGACACGAGCAATTCTCACTACACAAAAAAGGCTACCAGTCGGTTTTATGCGACGGCTCGGACGTGACGTCACATAGAATCTTCTAGACGATGCTGATTCTGACCAATCGTAGCATGCCGTGTCTTTGGCCGCTTGGTGGCGGAAACAGTTCTTTCATAGTCATTTACTCTTAGTAAAGCAACACAAGACACTTAAAACAGCGATCACGTGACTGAACTTGCGCCTGAAATGTTGCGTTTTGTAGGGGACGCTGCGCACTGCGTGACTAAAACCGAAGTTGGCTGACTAAGCTTTTAGCCTCTAAAGCGCCTCTCCAGGCGCGTCTGGAAACGGCAGGAACGTTCCAGAAGCAGGCGTACAGCATTGTTTGCCGGTTTTATTCGTTTTTCGCTCGGGATCTGCCCCCAAGGCCGCTTATCGCAACGTCATAAGGGGAGGAGTGTTTATGGAAGAAAGGTGCGAGTCGAATAAGAGCATTTTATGCACCCTTTCGTACGCGGAAGGTGGATTTCGCCGGCCGGCCGGCACCAAACGAAGCGTTCCATTTATTTTTCCTTGTTCGAGCGCCTTACCGGCCTTACGCGCTAGCGTTGCGGCTTCAGTTTTCTTTCTCTTTTTGGTCTCTCACCTGCAAGCTTTACGGTTACACAGAAGTCAGCGCCAGACTGGGGCCCACATTTTTTTTTTTCCCCGTTACGTAATGTAGCGCAGGAAGGGTTGGGTTGGAAGGGGCGGGGACCGGTTAAACCACGTGGCCTAGCCAGCAGCGTTGAACGGTGTCGCCGTGAGACCACCTTTCCGAGTGCGCTGCTATTTCTGTACGCGAGTAGCCGAGCCGTAAATGACGTCATTGTCATGCGAGCAACGACAGGGCTCAGTTACGCGCACTATGAAGGAGACAAAAGACATCCAGGCGTCGTCTACCGTTTATTGACGCTTGTCAGAAACGTCTTGTCCGAGGTACAAAAAATGAGACTGATGGAAACTCGACCCCAGTGCCTCTGGGCGCCGATGAAAGCTCGCTAGGTTGGAATTAGAGAAAAGAAAGTGACTAATATCCAAGATGGCTGGCCAGAATTCTCCGTTTTCGTGAGTCCTCTTCATCCTGCAGAAACAATATGTGCATGCACTTGGAGAGAAAAGAACAGAACCAAATGTCTTCTCATCAACCCTGTTTTTGGAAGTAATGCTTCCTATTTCACAACAACAATGTAAGCTGTAATAGAGAAGGCAAGTGTATAGAACTACTTTTATTATCTACCTTTAGTATACTCTATGCAAGCAGTGAAACACAACACTGCACAGATGCAACAAAAGTAAACATGATTCAGACCAAAAAACAGGAACAAGGTTGGTTTCCTTGTCTGTTATCTCTACCCTTGACATGAAAGTATTGTTGAGTGCAGCACTAGAAATGCAGGTAGACACCTTCAGGTGACCACACTGAGCAAGCTATTAATCAATTGCAAACCACAGCAATGCAGCCCAAAGCTTAAACTTGTCTGGGCCATACAGCTAGGTAAACTCTGCGGGGCTAACCTGTTAGCACAAATGAGTGCACAGTACTGACAGAAGAAGCCTGTTGAATTGCCAAGTGTGGTCATATTTTGCAGATAGCCTTGTGCAAATGCATTTGTTTGGCGACATTAAATGCCCATATAAGGGCACTTTGCACTTAAATGGTGCACTACTGAGGTATCCATAGTCATTTTACTACACCTTCATCAGCTTTAACTCCTTATCTCGCAGTGGGAGTGCCATTGTTATTAGGTACACTGGCTATGAGGTGGGATCCGTACCACAAGCTGGAGAGAGGCACTAAAATTAGTCATTTCTAAAACCAAACAAAACGATAGTAGTTTGTGCATAATTAGTATTGGCGCTTACTGTGTTCTTGCATCGCATATGGTGCATGCGCTGCTCCTACTGCAAGGAAGGTGCAGTGGCAAGAAAGTAAACAAAAAGGCATCAGTTCCAAGCTTACACATTCCTGTTAGTGGAAAGTGGAAGAGTTAGCACAACAGACAGAAAGGAGTGCATATCAGGGGTTGTTATGAAAGAGCAAAAAATGAGGGGGTGTGAAGAGAGCAAAAAAAAATATTTTCATTCAACAGTACTGTGCAATAGAGTTTTCAAAGTGCCAATTATGATTTGAATACCAGTAGAGAGAGGTTCAAAGAAAGCAACATTAAGATAACATGCAGTGATCGACGATAAAATCATGGCCTTCTCAAGCACTGCTACCATAAGTCTACCTGGAAATCTTATCCGGCATCAAAATAAGGTTCCTAGAACTACTATGCTGATCGAATAGTCCAATTCAGGGAAACAAATGTGCAATAAACGTGACATTTTTTATTTTGTTTTTGTTTTGCCAGTGTTACACGCTGGCACACTGATGAAACAAAAAATGAGACACCAAATTTATGGACATGTGTTTTCCTTTTGTGCATAGACCATATAGATTTCACTTAGGCCCGGCAAAAATTTCGTCTCGCACCATTCTGCTTTTAGTTTCAAAAGCCAATCGATAGCTACAATACCAAATTTCCATTCGGGTTGCGTGAGGCATACAAAACTGCGATATGATTGCTGCTTTATCGCTTTTTTTTTATTATTATGGCAACTTTAAGCAGCCTGTGCCAAGAGCCGGAATGACAGTGAATAAAGAAATAGCTCTAGCATCACTGTTTTTGTAGCCTTGTGTAGCCCTTGGCTCTTGCCAAAGGTTACACAAAGGATGACGTGGGCTGTGCAAAAAGAAAACGGAAACTACACTGACATTATAACCTTGTGTGACCAGTACCTCCAAGCTGGTAATGCAAAATGGTGGCATATAATTGTCCTGATATATTACTGACAGGGTGCAAGCGACATTTCATTCCTCCTCACAACTTTTATTTACAGCACAATGGTTATATTCATATCTTGCTCAAAATAAGCTCAATACCACAAAGTGTCACAGTAACTTGGCATCATAAATAACAGGGAGTTCAGATGATGCTCGGAATGACCAAGCTAAGGTGCCAGGGACTATGTGCAACCTGCGTTGGTTACTCATCCACGTGCATGCCAAATATGTTTACATGCAGCATGCGGTGGGGCGTCACTGTTCTTTCCTTGCCGGTGATATAGTCGGAGCTCCTTATGTGGACCGACACAAGTGCAAGAAGATGTGGCAAAATAATTAGCACAAAAACTGGACAATGACAAGAACAAAGATGGAAGAGGTGCTAGCCTTATCCAGTACCCAGTATCCTGCTTTACTCATCCAAGTCCAGATTTCCAATGAATGCTCAGCGTCAACTCACTCAAGAATGTACAGACTTTCAAAGCAATACACTTTATAAGCATCTTTCCCATCTCCTTTACCTGTCCCTCTCCAATTCTGATACTTGTTTTCCACAATTTCTTCTTGGAGCTCTACTACTATTTTCTGTCATAAAAAATTATAAGAGAGAGGCTCACCTGCATATGCAGAAATATTCTGTCTAAATTTCTAAATAAATATACATCAAAAGGAAAATGAGTTAATTGAAAAATGACTGAAATTTCAACATATCTGCAGCAATTATAGCATGTAAGGTAGCTTGGATGACCAGCCAGGCTTCTTGGAGAGGGAAAGGAACAATCGCAGACTAATGACACAAAATGAAGTTGCAAAAAAGAGAGCTCAGCAGTCTGTGGCACCAGGCAGAAGCAGTGTTGAGACAGGATTATAGACAGCAGGATCACAAACTATGATCAGCAATTTTATTGGTATGAATATTAATGGGCCAAGGTTTGAAACACCGTGGCCAACAATTTTTTCAAAGTAGCCAGAAACATGATGTCTTCGGCTGACGAAGAGTCATCCCTTCTCGAACTAAATTGCTGTAAAGCTCAGAGGACAAAACTAATGAGACTGTGTAAAAGCAAGTTTACCAAACCAGAAGAGTTAGAAACACAGTCACTTGTGCCATCACAAAGATTGCATACTGTTTTGATAATGCCCTTAAATTCATGCGATGATACAATTTAGGCACCGTTAATGGAAGTAAACCAATGAGATATTATTGTAACTCCAGTTCCTGAAGGAGAAATGCCGCTCTTTTCAGAACTGAAACAGCACCATTACGACTGAAATAGACCCTGTCACATCAACCGAACATCATTTAGACTTTTTGATAACCACTTGAAGCCAATACAAAGCAGTCTAAGTAAGGATATGAAAAAAAAAAAAAGACTGAAGACAATCTCTTTATACTCATTCTATTCATACAATGGCCAAAAAAAGAAAAAGCCACCGCAGCTCTGTTTTAAACAGCTTAAAACTGGTCGGTCGCTCTCAACATGGTGGCCATTTTCGTCACTAGATGTCCTATGGGTCACTATCACAACACTGCTGCTGCACTGAAGAGGCAGCACAGCAGCCATGGAGCCGCTGCTTAATGGCACAATTCAACTAGGCATGACAGCAAAGCAAAGGGTAACTGTACAGAAAAGCGCACTCCTGTGCAGTATCTGAACAAAACTTGAACTGCTGTTAGGCGTAGTGGGCCTAACAGTGACGAGCCAAGAAACTAAATTGATGATTCAATTCAGAAAACAGCAAAATGAATCCCTTCACTTAATTGCTAAGCCTAACAGGGAGGAAGCACAACCCTCTGCATGAGGGAAAGTGCACAGTCATGGACAAATGTTCACAGGCAACAGCACACATAATGTTCACAGGTAATGTCACAGTTAGCAGAAAGAAATTTATTTCTCGGTCAGGCAAAGCAGGTAAATGAAGAGCATAAAAGCTTGAGAGAAGGTGTGTGCTCCACCCGCTGATTGGCTAGTGAGGCAACACAGATATACTGAAACGTTTTTTTCCACGAACCTGCATACCGTAAACTTTTGTCCATGGCTTACCGTTGTTGAAGGAGTGGCTGCTGGATGCTAGAAAGAGGATAACTCGACAAGAGTAATGACTCGCAACAAAGCCAAGAAAATTACACAGGAAGTTGCACAGCATCTGAAAATTACACAGGAAGTTGCACAGCATCTGTTATTTCAATAATTAACTCTATCATGGCAGGCTAGGAGATATCCAAATAATTGAGTCAGTCTGAAATTTTTGACACCTTAGAGATCAATCAGTGTTGGAGAAACTTCCTGGTGCAATCTACGAAAACAGGACTAGGAAGTGTGGAATGGCCGAAAAAGGAATGCAGCACAAGAAATGGCAGCTACGATGCAGCATCATGTAAGCAATGAAGCATTTTCCAATACCAATGCAGCTAGCTGGATGAGGATATGGCTGCCAACAGAGAAGCGAAAGTTACCGATGACCTGCAGTGCTGTTGAATCACTGCACTAAACTTACGGATGAGTTGCACTCTTCGCAGTTCCAGGTGTAGCCCCTCTGCTTCGGGCTTTTCCGCACCGGTGGGTAGAGGCAGAGGAAGTGGTACCCCTTCTTACACTCATCACAGCTGCGTAAAGAAAGCACAGTAAAAAACAACAAAGGATAAAAGGATAAGTGTCGGAGGGCCATGCATTCTTTGCTCATCTCCATCGCCTGGCAGTTTGACAAAGCATGCCGGCAAAGGTACCAAGCCAAGGTTTTCTTTTTTTCTCTCTTTTCTGGGTGAAGGCTATTCCTGTAGTAAGCAATGTCTGTATAACACTGTGCTGATTGCCGCGACTTTATAGTAGTTCCAGCAGGAAGCCCCCAACATCAAAAATACTTATAATCCAATTTCACTGAAGGCTAGAGCTCACAGCCATGACCGTTGCCTTGAACCGTGAACTTCATTAATTCCATTCCCGAAGCAATCTATCAAATCAAATCAAATTTTATTTCTGCCTTGAAAAGGTACAGACAGCGGAGGCGCAGAAAAAGCTGTAAGATACAGCTTGACAAAGCCGCAGCCCCCTTTCGCTTGGCAGCGACTGGACAGCAAGGCTTATAAAACAAAGGCAATTGGTCAACGTTGAGCTGGGTGTCTCCATGAGATGACTGAAGCCACTCACACAACAAGGTTTGTGCAGTCACCCGAATTGCCACATCGCTTGCAATCCACCTTCAGGTCCCTGTCCAGGGGAATCCTCTTCACTGGCATGCGGATGCCAGACACGCCAGGGACAGCATCACCGAACTGCACAGGCACAAAATGCAGTAACCGTGACACCTAACTACTATGCATGAGTTATTTTATGTGACAGGTCCCTTATTAGCAGTTAGTACAACTTGTCCACACCGCGCTATGCAACATGGAATTCAAATGCAGGAAGACATAGCTGATGAAATGCAATGGCGCCAGAAAACAAGGACAAAAACATTAGGTACACAGGACGGGCACCCGTCCTTCAGCCATGTTGCATTACCAACTAGCTCAAACGAAAGTCCTGCTGGAGCAGTATAACTGGTCTGCATTTTTGTGCCAACAAATACAAAGCTGTTTCAACTTTACAGCTGCACGAGGCTCGCCAAGTTAAAAAAAAAAATGATGGATCAATGTGTGTAGTTAGGCCAGATGTGAATTAGGTGCACTAGCAGTTCGGTGTTCACTTCAGTTCCAGTGTTCAGGTCCAGTGTTCACGGATGGCAGTTGTTTGGATACCGATAATGGGCTAATGTCCATATAGTATGCGGAACAGGCCGTTCTCTACATTCATAGATCCCTGGGAGTCTTCCTAGCACTTCTGGCACAGTGGTGCAGTGGTCAAGCAATGTGCCACTGCCCTTCTATGGCCGGTGCTGCCATCGGGGGAACTTGAGTTGCTTGGGTTGGGTTGCGATCCAGGTTGCTTCTCGCGAGCAGCCTCTCATGATTAATTGAGCTGCTGCCTGCTCATGCGCACCTGCCCACTGAGTGGTTGGCAGGTGAGCAGGCTGCCACAAAAACTGGCTTCAGACAAACACACAATGGCTAAAGGCAGCGAATGGACAATATAAGTGCTAGCACACTAAAAGAAGCCAATAAAAAGGAGTTCCTGTTTTTGATGTAGTAAGTGCCCTATAGCTACTAGTGTCGCCTTTCTCACTCGGGGGGAAGGCAGGAAGTGTCGGGGTTTCTTCTCATCTCTTAAAATCTCTGTACACAAGACAAGTCAATAATGTAAGCTGCAAGTCATATAAAAGTCCATTAATAGAGCAAAATAACAAACAAAGCCAACAGAAATACTTTACAAGCATTACAAAAGCAGCAAGCAAGTGCCCAAATCATGAGCCTATCTCTGCTAGGCGGGTCTTTCCATGTTCCAAAGGAATGAAACAGACACCACAAGTAGCTGTCACACCTGCTTCTATCTTCTATACTGTGCACTGCAGTGTGTACCAAAACTGATGCTTCCTAGTACAGCGTGCAGTCAAGAATGTAGGGCTAAAAAGATAAGCACGCAAGGTTGGCTCTTTTGCAGGGTTCTGAAACAAACGTGATGCACTCTGTACCCAGCTGTGCAGCTTGTGAACTCTCAGCTTTTTCTGAAAGTGTGCTATGCCTACCAACGACATTTTTGTTTCAAATGATCTCAGAACTCTATTGAGACTGTGATGTTTTTTATGTTAGCTAGTGATCACAGTAAATAACCATACTTAAATCGGTGAGCTCGGCACTGGGTCCATCGGCATAGTCATGCAAATTGTTTTACAACCCGTAAAAACATAATTTAATGTGTGGTTTAACTTGTGCATGTTTGAATGAACACAATCCCTTGAGTTTTACAAACACTGATGATTTCAATATTGCTATCTCCAACTGCAGTGATGCTTCCTACACAAATATGCACATGCCTATGTAAAATTAACAGGCAGTGTTTCATATTGAGAAGCTAGCTACAGCAGAATTTCGATGATACGAACCCAGCTGACAAGAATTTCGAGATGATATAAATTACTAAAATTTCCCACTAGAGAGCACATTTAGGATGCGCCAAACACACTCCCAAGCCACCATGGATGACAGGCACGTGCGAGCCACGACTGCACCTTCGAACTCTAAGCGCTGCTCGTACATCGCTGACACTGCAATCACCAGTCTTACCGCACTGCCGCGAGCAGTGAGCCTCGGCGCGCAGCCCAGAAACCGCTGACGCCACGATTGTCATTCGTGCTGTGTGCATTGCGAGTTGAGCGTTGTAACTAAGCAGCTGTAAATAAATCTCGTTAGCCATTAACAGATCTGTTTGAATGCATTTCCCATGCTTCTGCATTTGAACTTTGTTTGTTTTGGATGATAAAAAATTTAGGATGATATGAATCTTTACACGACCACATGAGATTCGTGTAATCGAGATTCTACTATAATGGGCTTTCTTTTGAACGGGATGTACCATTCAGGCAGATTTAAAAAAAAATGAAATGGCAAGTGACATTTTAAGGGTTAAAGTCATCATTATAACAATGTCGAATACCCCCTAGAGGCACTTCATGCTTAAAAGTGACCGGGGATTCTGCTATTCACTCTTGCACGCTCAATGCCTTGTTATCACCACTTTCCAATCCTACGAGTATTCTTAGCTGCGGTGAAACCCCCTCACCGGTGTGGAGGGTTCACTCTTGGGAGCCGGGGTAGGCGTTGCTGCAGCTGGGGCTGCGGCAGCCACGGGAGCAGACTTGCGCTTGGCTCTCTTTGCCTTGCGGTAGGCTTGCATTTCGGGGTTCAGCCGACGCCGAGCACGTGGTTTCCCTTGGGGTGTCAAGCCTCGCTGCCGCTTAGCTGCAGTCGCACCTTGGGAAAGCACCTCTGCTGGTGTTGTGGGGTTCACTGTCGGCAAGTCGTTGCCAACAGCAGCTGCTGTCGGCGTTGTAGAGGAAGTGGTGTTGTTGCTGGTGGTGGTGGTGGTGGTGGTGGTGGTGGTGGTGGCGGTGGTGGCGGCGGCAGTGGCCACGGCACTGGCAGAGGCAGGAGCCGTGACAGTGGCAGCACCGCTTGACGTGTCTGGCACTATGCAGGTCCGTGACTGACTCACGCGGCGACTCAGACGACTTGTCTGCAACTGCATGGGAAAGGAGGACAGGTGCTGCATGTTGAACAGCCACGGAAACCCACAGGCTTAGCAAACACGGCAGTGAACAAGATGCTTGTGAGACTATGTACGCAGGACAGTAGCAAACACAAACACAGGAGTGTGCCTTGACAAGCCTCAGGTGTACAGCAGGTTCTACTTGAGAAGACTGGGACCAGCATAATATGAACTTGTTCAAGACTATCAGAGGTTGACTCTAACAGAAAAAAACATGAACTACCAAGCAGTGTAGGAGCACACAGCGACATTTAGTGAAACCAGCAATGAGACATGAACAAATGTGGCAGACTTCATTCGTAAATACTTGTCAAGCACGCCAGAAGAACAGCATTTTCAGAAATTTCGCACAGCGCACGCAGTCAGCTGCTGTCAATTTAGGCCTTTTTTTTTTCCTTTCAACAACTGCATTTCTTTTTACTCAAAAGGGCATCAGCCCAAGGTCTCTTGAAGACTGTTCACAATGTTTGCTCCCCTCAAAAAGGTGGCAGCCCCAGCTATATTGTCCTAAGAGTGTGCAATGCTCGATGAGAAACAATGACAAACTATGACAGTGTGCTCCCACCTTCCTGGGGCTGCTCTCCATGAAAGGAAAATCCTCGTAGCGCAGGGTGCCTCTGGGCTGGTCACGCAGCCGACGTGGTGCGTTGGGGTCGCAATGTCTCTCCTTGTCCTCATCAGAGTTCTTGTCGCATTGGCTACACTGCCTGCAATAAAACATAACAAGACACAGCTGTTCAACCGTGCTACATTATAAGTGGACAAACTATGGGATGCAAACTGATGGCATAGCAGAACATTGATAAATAATTAAAACTGACATTTTGGGTTTCATCAAAATCAGACGTGTAAGATTAATACTGAGGTAAAGCTCATAGTAACTTGAACAAGTCAAGGAATGGGCTGTTTAAATCAAACAAACAAGACCGTCTGCTCACAGAGGTTACTTTCTGTAAACCTCTCATGACAAATACAAGTAAAATGTCTTGCAACTGTAGCATCTTATACAAGAAAGGTGACAAAGAAAAACCAACTGACACGTACGAACTAATGATGCCTGAGCTAGTCCCGCTCATCAGGATTGCTATAGAGCAAAACGTTACTTCCAACAGAAGTGCTAGTAATAAACCAAAAACCTTAGCACACTGCTGGAAACCAATATAGTGTGAAACCAATCCTAACTAATTACTATGATGAACAAAGTGATGAATACCACCAATTTTGTTGCAAGCAGACAGCCATCACTTTGAAGAGCACATGACATGCTTCTTTCTTTCGAGCCTTCAGCTTTGTGTAGTTGAGTAGTCTGTGCATGTGCCCACGCACTTCCCCAGTTACCCTTGGCACTTCTTTGACTACACAAGTAATTCAGTAACTTCACGGGGATTTTGTGACCACTGATAACTTTTTAAACTGCACAGCCACGAATATGCAGCAAGGCAAGCAATACTAGGCTGTGCACAAATGTTTACGATGCAGAAACCATGCACATTGCCATTCACAGTGCCAGTGTACTGATTAAAATGTTCCGCATTTCATTCAAAATCAGCTTCATTAGACAAGCTGGTCCCCTTGGTGTTTGAACTGCTGCACATTATGCGATCACCCAGGCTGTCTAGCCGGGCAGCTATCTAATGTACCATGTTTGGACGCCACAAGTTCAAGAGAGTTCATGGAGCTCTTATCAGGTACCAGAAAGCAGCAGGAGAAAATCAGCTTTACATAAACAAGCAGATGGGATGATTATGATATCAGTGCACTATACTACTGCCATTAAGAGAACTTGGAAAACAAGCTCCACAAGAGCAAGGAACTACTTCTCATAACTGCTGGTAACACCCCAAGCTGCATTTTACATGCAACAATCATTAGCTGACCATGTTGGGTTTATTGGGGCATAAGCAACTAAAACTGTGCTCAAATCTCTCGGAAGACTTCGTAGGTGTTTCTCCACCAAGAACTGGTGGCAAGAATATTTTTTCAAAAATTCAAGAAAATTTTTTCTAAAATGTTCAAGTTATCTGCATGAGATAAGCTGCCACTAGTGTAGGCATTCTGAGAGCTTCACGAAGACGAAACAGGCGGCTTGAAAATGCCCAGTGCTGTTATCAGTAATGGCTGGCTACTCAGAGAAGTAGATGAAACAGGGCAAGCCTGGCTGTCCTTGAGCAAAATAAAACTGCAGACACTATAATTCAGCACGAGATATGAATTAGCTCTCAACAATGAGATTCCAGGGATAACACGTACCATCCCATTGACTTGGTTTTCTTGGGCATCCTGGTCAGTGGTGGGTCAAGACAGTAGAGGTGGTAGTGTAGCTGGCAGTTGTCGCATTTGGCAAGCTGATGCTGGTCCTGAGATTTCTTGCAGACACCACACCTACACAAAGCGGGCACTATGTGAAAAGCAATGTTTGATGAAAATAGGACACAAAATAAGACACACAGAACAAAGGCGTCAAAAAATGAAAGAGGGGGCATCATGGTTATTTGAATAGAAAGTGAAGTAAAAGACAATTAACTGAGACTCTAGAAGATATGCATTACTTAGCACATTATGACCATCATGGCACACAATTTACTTCAATGTGCTAAGGCGGCATTGAATCAAAAATAGCTAGTTAAGTCTCAAATGATTAACAAAAAGTCACAAATGTTGAGATGACAAAATTGCAAGGGATCCCTGTGAGCTGCTTCAAAAATAAGCACACATGGTGTGCGTGCACAGATGGTAGCGAAAAGAAAAGAATTCTATCAAAAATAACCTACCATATCAAACAGGGTTGCTTGCTACTTTTTAGGCACAGTAGGTGTCATTCTGATGCAATGAAATGGGGAAAAGTGGGACAAGAGCTTACTCAAAGAGGAATGATGACCCTGAATCAGATCTACGGCTTGTTCGGCTGGCTGGCTTGGCTACTGGCTTCCTGGCTTCGAGTACTGTTGGCACGGGAAGCTTCTGCAACCGGATACATAAAGGCGCCAAGCCAAATTGATTTTATGCAGGCAAGCAAACAACTCTTTTAATTATTGTCAAGAGTCTGGTCAATTAGGCCTACGTGTTACTCCAAGCTGGATTCCAAAACTCACATGGATGAATGCTACATCTCTGCAACATGTGGACATCTTTTCAGCAAAGGTTCTCTTAGCATCTGATAGAATTAGCACATTTTTTAGAACCCATGAGCACAATGCAACAGGTTAAAGCGCGAGCATTTAAAGAAAAAAAAAAAGGCTTTCAACAGCTTCAACACACTGAGCGAAGCAATGGCTAGTTTGGGTGGCTGGAACTGATCTGATTTTAGTGAAGAGCTAACTTTCAGATTACCAACAGCCCAAAAAACCTGGTCCCCACAAACGACTCGTGCTGACGTCAAACAGCAAAACAATGTACACTTTCACTCCATCTGTGTCATGAAATTTAGTGCCCCACAAATTACTGCATAACTGCAGCAACAAACATAAAAAATAATGAGCTCGCAAACAAAAGGTAGTTTACAGAAAATCAAAAACTTAACCATACAA